>OY757187.1:20129365-20249365 GCA_963583895.1 Melanophora roralis | reverse complement strand
CCAGGAGAATTCATCAACCATACTCAATAATCTGCGCTGTCTTAAATCACCTCACTTATAATCTTAAATAATTTATGATGGTATGTAACTGGGTATGCACCCATTGGACTAGTCCTTTCCGGCCGAATATTACCGCTTTACCTTAACATTCTCCAGCTTGGTTTCAGTCATTTATCAAGCGAGGTCAACCTCTTTAGCAATTTAGGTATTATTCGAAACTTTTCCATGATAAAAAAAACCCCGTTGTCTCCTATCCGCAATTATCAGGGATTCCAAAATCCCCAAAAGAGCTACCAAATCCCCGGGTTATGATCAATACGTCTAGTAACCATCAGCCTACTTATTTCAAGTTTTGTTTGTTAGAGGATTCCCAAAGTTCTTTTCTCGTCCAGATCGCCCCAAAGAATACTTTTTGTTTTACTGATGGTTTCATGGTGGTTCGTCCAAAAGCTTTCCGAATAAAAGACAGTGTTTTCAATTCGAGTGCTTATCATTTGAAACCACATTTTATTATTTCATTATTTTTTCATTACTTTCATACTGTGAACACGCAATTGTGTTTCATACAGCAGTTTAGCTGTATTTGCACCAATACCAAGCTTTGCTGTAGTTCGTAGTCCGAACAAATCAAGTTAGAGCGCGAAAGACCAGCCTTTAGTAGGAAAGAATGCTGTAGACCATCTTGAAAACGATCCACGAAAGTAAGGCAATAACGATTACCGCCTGTTGTTGCCAGTGGACCTAGAGGTCAATACTTATGTGTTGAAAACGTTTGTCAGTAGCTTCACAGTTGTTAAGAGGTGCAGAGGAGGTACGTTTGCTACTTTTTAACGCGGGGAACATCCAGGCTGAAATTTTATAATTTCTTTTTCTACTCTTGGCCATACAGAACGATCCATTACGAGCTTTCGCTTACATCTTATGCTGGCGTGCGCTAAGTTATGTAGTTTTCTCATAACAATTTCAGGATGTGTTTCGACACGTTAGGTCTTACCTTATCCATTCATGTTGGAATATTGCATTCTAGAAAAATCTGTGTGTGTGTGTGAGTTTAATGGACGAGTCTTCACATGAATTCCAAAATGATTTTGGTTCAGCATCGTTGTCTTGTTCTGTTGCAATCTCGTCAAGATTAAATCAAAATTCTTCTCGCTAATCTGAACTAAATCTGAAATCTAAATCTGAGATCTAAACAGATCTCCAGATGTAAAAATTTTACTGATTCAATTGAAACTTATGAACACACTTTGTATGAAAGTATGCATGTTTGTTTTAACAAAAAAATATAGGAAGAAACGGATTTTCAGCCAAAATAAAATTAAAAAAAAATTAATTTCACTCTCATACATACACATCAATGTTTACCGCTAAAACTACAGTTACCAACTTACAAGTATTTAGATATCATTTTCTAAAAAGAAAATTTTATAATAATTGAAAACAACTATCTTCTTGCTGCTTTTAAAAGGATAATGATTGAATAAAAGAATGAATCACTTTTATTCCTTCACGATTATTTTGTTAATTATATTATTTTCCACATGACTTAATGTGCCAGAAAGGGAAATTAAATTTGATATTTTTGCAAAAAAAAAACTTAAACAATTAAAATCAAAAGAGACAGAGACAGACAAAGGAGAGAATAAAATAAAAAGCCGATAATATTTAAAACTATTGTTCATAATCATAAAGGCATATGTGAAGTTTATTATGGGCGCATTCTGTTCTCTTCAACCAATGAATGCTCTAGAAAACATCAAGAGTCTCAAAATCAAAAAGATCCAAGAGTAGACCGCGTCTTAATAATAGATTCAGTTAGATTTTTTAAACAATTTTTTTTATTTTTTAATTTCATTTAATCTTTGGTGTTGTTTGTTTTGCTTATGGAGTCTTAGTCATATTTTTTAGTTGATCTGACAAAAGCACAGCATGCGGTAAAATAAATGTTGTTTTTATTTTTGCAATAAACACAAAAAGGATGTTTAAGGACCTCCCGTTGTTTGGATTGCTGTGGTTTACAAACACTTGTATGTATTTATCTTCTTAGGAAGGATTGTGACATGTTCACAAAAGATGAGAAAAATAACAAAAACTCTCTAACAAACACAAGTACACACTAATCATTTATTGAAATCCTTCAATTATGCAATGAAGTAAAAATTTTTTGAATCTAAAACGTTTTGGTAACAATATGCTGTTAGGGCGTGGTATTTGTATATACATTTTTTAAATGGTGGCTAAAGTAGTCGTTTTTTTTTTAAATTTTGAGGTCATTAAAAATTTCCCACATTATAAGTCTTGTTATCATACAAATACATATTGTTAAAAGGGTTCAAATTGATTTTACTCAAACTAAGTAAAAGAAATTTGTAGTCTCGACATTCAACTTGCAATATTAAAATCTCAATTTGTGGTTTTCCTTTGTGTTCTAAAAGTTTTAATAGCATTTTGTTGGCTTATTTTAAAATCCTTAGTATTTTATTCTTTATTTAGCTTTGTTTGACTTTTATGTCTCTTCATTAAACAGTCAAGAAGCATAAAACAAGAACAAACAAAAAGTTTGGTTAAAGTGCAATAAAATCCTACAAATGAAATCATTTTGTTTTTAAATAAGCAACAGAGTACCAAAGTCGTTGTCCTTGATTATTTCTTTTTGTCTCCTTTTCTCAGCACCCTTCATTATTTGTAAAATAAAATACTAAATGTTGCTTCTTCAAAGCCTTAAGATCTACAAATAAGTTTTAACTTCTTAAAGAAATTTTTAAAAAAGTTATGTTTGGTTACCTTTAAATACTTTTTAACCAAAAAATGTTGAATATTTTGTAAAACTTTTGGTACAACTTATAATGTAGGGCTTTAAGTGTTCGATACAGCCGACTATATATGTTACTTTCGAGTTATTATCTAGAAGTAGAAGACACAAATAAGATTACGCGAATAATAAAGTTGTATAGAGAAATGCCACATGAAAAATCCCTTTCATTATTATCCTTGTTTTGCGAATGTTACTGAAATACACTCAAGAAAAAATGTGCATTAATTATTAAACATAGTCTCTTTCTAACGCTAGGCTTAAGTAGAGTACGGGACCACATGAGACGTTGCCAAGAGAGGCTGGCCCAGGAGCGCCCGTTCTGCTGAAAGTATCTCCGCTGTTGGCGAGGACGACGAGCTGTCCACAGAAACATCGACCAGATGCCGTGCCTCGAAATAAGCCATCAGCCGGTCCTCCCTAAGACGAACTTCTGTCAAAGGCCTGCGCATGTTCCCGTACAAAGTCCAGTCCGTGCATCAGCAGCTGCCTGTTGACCGCCAAATGCGTGTAACTTACGCCCAAGCCATCCTCAATTTTTAGGCCGAAGTGGACGATTTTCCACAAAAATCATAATGAGCGATGATGCTCATTTCCACCTCAGTGGGTACGTGAACAAGTAAAACTATCGCTTCTGGGGCACCGAAAATCCACAAGTGAGGAGCCACTATACGCTGGAGCAGTCATCGTGCCATATTTTTTCGAGGACGCCGCTGGTCAAACGACAACAGTGAACGGTGTGCAATATAGGGCCATGTTAGCCAAGTTTTTTCTGCCGCAATTAAACGAGTTAGGATTGGAGGATATGTGGCTCCAACAACGCGGAGCCACAACCGGCGTTCCCGGGTCGCCTCATCTCTCATTTTGGTGATTTACATTGGTCCGCAATATCGCCCGATTTAACCGTTTCAAACTTTTTTGTAGGATTTTTAGAAGTATTTTGCTTATGGGAACAAGCCTGAGACCCTGGAAGCCCTCAAAGATAACCTTCGACATGAGTGCGAGAATCTGTCACCCGAAGTTCTCGCCGAAATGATGAAAAATGCCATAAAACGAGCCCGTATAGCAATCAATTGGGACGGCACCCATTTGGCCTATATCATCTTCTCGTTTTGACCAATAAAATTTATAAAGTTCAAATAAACATAATAAAGAAACAGAATCAAAGTTTTTCATTCAAAAAAAAAGTAAAAACCAAACAACGTCGGATGGCTTCTTTTGGCCCACCGTGCATAAGTATTGGAGCTGCCTGTGCCTGTGTTCTGTAACTTTAGTAAAAACTTCTCGCATCGAAAAAATTTTAGTCGCCTTGTTAAGAACAGGGTGAATACGATAAACCTTATTATGTTTTTAAACGTAATAAAATGAAAGTTAATGTATTTCTAAATCACAACACTATAGTTTTTCTCGTAGCGAAAACATGTTTCAAGTTACATAACAGGATGTTTAATATTTGAAAACAAAAAATTTAAATTGACAAAAAACTACTTACTTATGTGAGCAAAGTTAAATAATCCTTCTTATCAAAGTTATTGCAATATTTCGTTTAGTGTTTCACGATTGTATAATTGGGGATTTATTCTCTTTCCCCAATTAGTTTTAAGACTAAATAAACACCAGGACTTGTTTATCGGTTATAGTTTTTGAAATGAAAAAAGTAAAAGTTTGTTTAAATAGTAAACATCTGTATTAAACCTAGAACACTTAGTACCGAATAGAAAGAATGCTGACAAGATATCATAACTGGTTTCGAAAATACATTACACATTTAAAAAATCCCAATCTAAGCTATTACAATTTCAAAAAGCAACATAAATCCAAATAAATAGAAATTAACGTAAAAGAACTAGCATTTTTTAACTAACAAAGGTTTAAAAGTTTTTATTTTCTGATTAACATTTTTCTTTGAGCGTAAAAAAACAATAACAGCATACTTATGCAGCTTATGATGAAAATCCAGTTTCGCGATTTTATGATCCTGTTAGTATTCTTCTTCTTTCCTTTTTTGTTTTAGCTTTAATAACAACAGCAACCTAATTTATAGTTTAAGTCCAACATAATTGAGCAACAGAATGTCGTGGTTGTGAGACTGCAAGGATTTGTTTTAAAATATGATTTAAAATTGTAATAAACTAAAAGCTGGTTGTTCGTTTAAACACAACAACTTTGAAGGTGGGAGTTTTGTTGTGCATTTAGGAAGTTTTAATTTATTTTACTTAAAGGATTTTTACCGGTGCTGCAAGCTGACAGACAGATCTGGCTAAATCGACTTCCCATTTATAAGGATCCAGAATATGTCTTCTTTATGGGGTTGCAGAAAAATATGGGGGAAATTACAAACTGGATGACAAACTAATATTTATTCTTAACCCTAATTGGTATAAAATGTGACCCTTATTTGGATCATAAGATTATATGGAAACCTAGCCAGACCGAAGTACGGATGGACTTCGTAAATCGACTTAAAAATAATTGTAAGTCGATAAGTATAGCTGAAGAACTATGCTTTAAAGCATTGCAAGTTGCTATCTATATATATCGCTTATTTGCCAGAAAAACATCACAATTCGAAAAATGTTTTTTTGGAGTAAACGATGTAAAATTATTGGTTTTGTGATGCTTTGTATTGTGTTAAAATTTAATCTCTAAATGGTTTTTACTTTTTGTCCTTTTCCAGTCAATGTAAGCAAGTTGAAAACTTCTGTCGTTGTTCTGGCAAATGAGCGATAAATAAAAATGAAATGTCCCATGTATGTAACCACATAACATGATAACGGCTAAGCCCACTCGTCTGAATCTTTTTCGTTAGGCTTATAATTTTTATTAAAACAAATTGGAATATGTTGAAAAAATTGAAAAAAATTAAATTTTATTGTGAGGCAGCGAAGCGCACCGGGTTAGTTAGTATTATAAAAATATTACTTTGTGCGTGCCGGGTTCGAAAGTCAAGAGCTATCCTAGTCTTAAAAAAAACTTCACAAAATAAAACGTTTGTATGGACGATGTCACTTCCAAGCTCCCATTAAACAATTTTTTTTTCATATTGGGGCTTCCACTCCCTCTGCTTCTTTCCAGGTAATTTTTTTCTCCTCAATATTTAGGCATTATTGTACAATTTCTTTTTGTACTTTTTGAAGTCGAAAGCGGTTATAGTTTTTGAGCTAAAGCATATTTAAAATTTCATAAAGTTTTAAATTTGTATGGGGGCTACCGCTTCTCCTAACCAAATAATTTTTTCTTCCAGCATGAAAGCATTGTTGCACAATTACTTTTTGTAGAATATTTTTAATTGATAGTTGTTAAGCTTCTAAAATATATCGTTTAAAAAATTGTTCATTTGTATGGGCGTTGCCCCTCCCCCTGTTTCTATCTGGCGAATTCTTTTCTGAAATATACATTTCGTACTGAAACTTCTTTGAATCGGAATTTAAAGTCGAAAGCTGTCATATTTTCTCATATTAAACTCGTAAAAAATTTTACAGAATTTGTAAACTTGTAGGGAGAACACCACTTTTACTGCTCCTGCCAAAAAAAAATTTCCCAATTTAGGCTGCCACCTTTTAAGTATATGTGTGAAGTTTTTTGACAGCAGGACCTATATATTGTCTGAGATATATTTATAGGGATATATGCATGGATTTTGTCCTAAAAAATTGGTCATTTTAGCTTTTTTGCATATATTTTGGCCCGCAGTAAAACGATCTTGCTGATTTTAAATGCTGTTTTTATAGTTTGACACAAAAATGCTTTCCGTTTGACCTTTTTTCGCTCCGTAGACGAGATTGACTCGATGGACAGACGGGCATGCTTTAATCGATTTCCCTATTCATTAGAATCTAGAATATATATGCTTTTTGGGGCCACAAAGATATTATAAAAGTTACAAGCGGAAAGGAAAACAGATATATAACCTGATCACTATGTGAAGCGTATAAAAAGGATATTTTTATCTTACTAATGGCAATGTAGTGTGCAATGGGAAATGGTGGTCGAGAGATCCTTAACTCAACTGCTCTCTATATATAAATAAATAATAAGCCAATGCACATTAAAAAAAGTCTTAAAAAATCCCAAAATTTTTTAATCGAATAACATTGTTTAAGCAATTATTAATAATTAAAAAAATTATCAATAATTTTTATCTTCCAAACTAGTTCGCTCATATTGAAAACCCGCTTTGATGTCTAAAAAAATTATTAAAAAAAGAACTTTATTTTTAAATGTTCATTTAGGTTTTAATAAAATCTTTACTAAAAATCTTAATCTTTTTTTCTAAATTTTTTATCTGTAGGTTCATATGAAAAAAACTATATGCTTAGTTGGCGCCAGTGTAATTTTGTAAAACCCTTGCCGTAAATCCTTAAACAGACTGTTTTAATAAGTTTTCTAACTTTTTTTAAAACGAAATCGTATCAAACGTTAACACTTAATTTTACTAACACACACACACATACAACCTTTATTCAAATGTGAAATACACACAGAATCAGTAGAGATGCAATTCCTTTGTTGGTTTTGCCTTTTTTTATCATATTTGAATATGAAAACAGGAAAAAATACTTTTGCTTTGTTTACATGCATATGTGTGTGTAGTTGTTTTGTTGCCTTAAGTCTGGTATCAAAAAATAATGATCTGAGGTATGTAAGGAAGATTCCTTATTAAAAGGATCATAATTTTGTAATTGTAGTTACTGATTGTTGCTACTGTTTGTAACTAAATTGGATTACAATTAAATTGTAATTTTCTTCTTGTTTATAGTTTTTGTTATTTCGTTATTTATTAAAATTTTATTTACAATCAATGTATTTTATCAGAAATATTTTTAATTTAATTTAAATTTGCTTAGATGTAAAGATAGTAGATTGTTTGGCAAACAAACGCCAGTATGGCTTAACACTAATTATATCAAAAAAAGAAAAATGCAAATGTTATAACAAAATTCCCAGCTGCGCCCTTGTTTTGCATACATACATCCATGTTTGTATCTAAGAATGTATGTAAGTCTTTAGGTCTTAAGAAAAATCAAAATAAGAATGATAGAATATAAAATAATATCATTTTAAAATGGAAGTTATTATTCACGTACCTCCAGCCAACCCTTGTTAATATTTAATCGTTTATATAGAATTGTGTATGAGAAATCTTTTTTCGAATAAATTTTCAATTCACACTCATTGTAATACGTCCATACGACTGTAACTTACAAATAACAAACCACATTTTAACAAAACACATCTTCATTAAATTACTTTTAGCACTTAAGACTAATTTTTATTTCTTTACTTGCTAGCCCGGTGCGCTTCGTCACCCCTTTCAGATCGGTGAAGCCACGCATATTTTTATATCTTTATTTTCATTTATATATTTTATTGTATATAAAATTTTTATCTTATTTTACTTTTTTAACTTTAATTTAAACTGCATTTATTGACCTCTAGGCCTTAAGGTTCAATTATATGTGACTTACCACAACGCCATAACCATAACCGTTGCCATAAAACCCAAAACTCAATTGGTTTCTATGGTTATGGTTATGGCGAAATAGTAAGTCACATATAATCAAATACAGTGTTGCCCATAAGTTTGGTTCGAACAGCTGTTTACTGTGGTATGGTTAAGTCACGTATAAATGAACCTTTACATAGTTCTATGTATGTATACCCAACAAACATTATTTCATCATTCCGTTTGCAATTTTTTAATTATTCATTCGCAACCCCATAAATTATTATTCGAGATTCTTATAGATAGCGAAGTCGATTTAGACATGTTCGCCTGTTGAAATCAAGTTAAAAATAACCCTGATATTATTGCTATTAATTGGCCTGTTAACCACAAACCAAGATATAAATAAAACCCAGAAATTTTTTATTTCGTGCATATATCACAAGACTTCTCAATAACTATCACCAGTATTACCCTAAAACTAAGCATTTAGACTTTGAAGATAGCAAGCTAATTTTGAAAAAATTGTTTGGAAAGGAAGAAGGGAAAGATTTTCAAAAAACGTATATCCCGTAAACTGCAATTGTTATCGACTTTAAACCTGCTTCAAAAAAATCGTACCACAATATCTTTATTTTAAAAATAACCGAGTTAAAGTAAAAAAGGAGAGTGGTATCCCCCATACAAACGGACTATTTTTGTGAAATTTTTTGAAACTAAAACAGCTACCGACTTTAAACTTTTTGGATAGAAGCGAAGGCAAAGTAATCGTACCACAATAAACAAATTTATTTGAAAGGACCGAGGGGAGCTGTAGGGCCACACAATATACCATTTTTATAAAATATTAAACCGCCTTATCTCTCAAAGTATAATAGCTATCAACTTCAAAACTATTAAAAGTAATTATGCTACCATATCTACACTTTGGAAAAAAATTGTTACACAGGAGCAAAGGAAGTGGTAGCTCCTTACGAAATCTTTGATGGAGGGTATAGTCAGCACCCTCACTGTTATACAGAAACCCTATGAGGTATGAAGGTATTTTTTTAAAGTATGACATGATCAAACAATTCTTCAGGTCATATCAGTAGAAAAAAAGGGGCTTGACAGTTCTGTTATTGCACTTATTTTCAACCTAATGGAAAGTTAAATAATAAGCTTTATGATGGGGAAAGCTAATGTTACGAAATCATCCAATAGAGGAACGCCTCAAAAGGGAGCCCTATCACCATTACATCACGAATTTCTACTTGTTGCTCAGAAATATAGGTCCAATGGGAATAAAAACTGTTGCCTATACAGATGATGTAGCAGTTGCGATATCTAGCGCCCATCTAGACACCAGCTATGACTTGTTGTAGTTAGCTTTGAAAACAATCGGTGAGAGGGGCGCAAGAAACGGACTATCTGTCAACCCTTCTAAAACGGAGCTTGTGGTGGTCACAAACAAAACCAATTTTTTTTTCTTTTAACCCGTTGACACTGACAAAATGCACTGACTTTATCAGATAAGACGAAATATCCAGGAGTAAATCTGGGCAGAGGGATGTCTTGAATGCCAATCGTAGAGGCAAGAGTGGCAAAAGCATAGACTGCGGCGAATGTATGCAAACGTTCCATTGAAAAAACCTGGGACTTTATTCCCCGGAACATCAGTGGGCTTTACAGAACGGTGATAAAACTGGTTCTGTTTTATGGGGCTATAGTTTGGTGATAGGCTATTTACCCTTCCACAAATTGTCTAGGTATTGAAAGGTCAATGCGCAGCCCGGCGATTCTGGTAACAAGCAAAATGGCGATAACTCCAGTTAGGTCACTTTTGATCCTACTCCACTTACTGGCTACTAGCGGACCGCTCAGCGAAAAATCAGGCGTGATAAGACTATATACTGTAGGCGAATGAATTTCGCATATGCGCATATGATTACGCAAGTACAGGCTGGCTGATGAAAGCTGCTACCAAAAAAAATTAGGATGCAGGCCATTTAAATTTAGTTTTTTTTAAACTTCATGAATTACTTTAATTCATATGCAGTAATTTAAATGGCCTCCCCCTTTGATGACACATGAGCGAAATAATATAATAAGTAGCACCTTCTATCATCCACCCTGTGTTTTTTATCCTGTCGATTTTAATGCCGATCTTATTAAATATTGTACCTCAAAACTTTTTCTCCAGTAAATATTCTTTTTTGGTATTTCCTACTACCCCAAAAATACATTGTACTGCAGAGACTAAACTGTCAGCGATTGACAAAGCGTCAAACTGGCTGTATTACTACAGGATATCCGGCAGGAATATCGGGATCTTCACCGGCAGCCGAGGCTCCATTAGGTTAATCAGTGATGTATACTCTACATCACAACTAGTCAGCAAATTCGGGGCGTCCTTGAATTGGATAGCGATGCATTCTTACATTACTCTGGCATGGGTTCGAGGACGTGGGACCAGCACGGGCAACAGTGCCGCTGATGATGTTTGCATATATAAATATGCCAGCAGAGTCGCAGGGGCTAACTGGTCCAATAAACCTAGATGTGGAAACCTAAATTTGGACCACCTGGCTAAGGGTAGATCCAAGACGTTCCAAATGTCTTCTTAATCTGGACAAACGGAGACTTAAAAACACCGTCGCTGCAAATACCGGCCACTGTCGATTTGACACCCATTTCAAAAATTGAGACTGCCGTTCAACGACTTCTGTAGAAGCTGTAAAGACACGGAGGAAAGTGAAAGTATTCAACACTCTTCTACTTCTGTTTGCAACATGACAATATTTGCTTCAGGTGCTTTGGCGGAGACAGACTAAATAGACTGTCGAACGCGGCTTACATTAGCATATGTAGTCTAATATCCTTTATCAAGAAAAGTGGCTGGTTTGCTCACTTTACGGGGGGACTATTGCCAACCATTTGAATTGGCATCTTTCTTTTTTATTTTGAAATTTCTTAACCTAATCTGAGCTGTTTTTAATGTTTTTTTCTTTGCCTCTCCCTTTGTTCCAGGTTTCTAAAAGTCTGTAAAAGTAGGATAACTCCGGACTAAAAAGAGAGAAGTGTTCGGGAAAAGGGAGTGGATAGCAACCTAATAGAGACTGTACCACTAGTTAACTTTCTCATTAATATGACTCAACATTTACAATTTAGATTCAATTACAGCAATCTTAGAAAAATTAGGAAAAGTTGTGTTTTTATGATGGTTTTTCATTGGCAAAACTAATTATTAACCACAAACTTATTAACATACAAATAGCGTGAGATTTTCAACCGTGTAAATAATATAATGATGATAATGACTATGTTTCTCTGTTTGTATATCAATCCTAATGAAATTATAATAAAAATTAATTTTCCCTTAAATATAACAATTTAACTAAATAAACAAAAGTGAAATTAGAAAAGGGGTTCATTAAAATTATACCCACCCAACGAGAGTGTGTAAGATTAAAAGTATGTAAGTCCTTTTGTACATACATGCATACACACTGTTGTAAACATAGAAATCCTTTTGAACAACAATATATATCCGTTAATACGCACACGTTTTATATCACAATGATTTTCTTTTGCTTTTGTGTATTCAAAAAGGTAGCAGATACAAATGTACATACATATACATATGAGTATGTATA
Organism: Melanophora roralis; assembly: GCA_963583895.1. Taxonomy (NCBI): domain Eukaryota; kingdom Metazoa; phylum Arthropoda; class Insecta; order Diptera; family Rhinophoridae; genus Melanophora; species Melanophora roralis. The sequence goes on along the minus strand of OY757187.1, from coordinate 20,237,472 downwards.
TGTGAATAAAAACAGCTTTTGATGAATTAAGATTTGCCTTTAACATGTATTTACTCTTTGGATGTCCATATACATATATAAACATACCAATGAACATTTCATTAAGCCAACGTCCTTTTTTGTAGCGACTTCACTTCACTAGCTCGCTGACTGACTGACAGTCAATAAAATTTTATATATTCATCTCGTACTTAATAAATCTACCAAAAGAAATCCTTTTGGCACCATTACAAACGTCAAGTACCATGTGTTCATGTGTTTTAATTTTGTATTTCTTTAAAGAGCAAATTAGTGAATGATTGGTGAATGAATGGTTGTTTGAAAGGATAAATACATGTGTATGTCTGTATAAATGTATGAAATGTTTGAATGATCTATCAAAGTAAGCCTTTGAGTAGTTACATACAAACATGTTATACACGTTGTGTGGAAAAAATCTAATACAAACGAGGGGCGTCAAGGAATAGTTAAACTAAAGCGATAGTTCGTATACTTTATGGTTTCTATGGATAAGATTTTTATAAGTGTAAATAATTACAAAAATAAACATGATTTCGTACAAAGCAAGTATTTTTTATTTAAGGGCAGAATGGGTAAGTTAAATGGAAGCGCAAAAGGATTGTTAAGTTGGCAAAGAGTTAAAGGGGGTAAATCTTGTTATTAATTAAAACGTTAAATAAACACATTGAAAAGAGGAAGGTTTTAAAGGAAAATTTATTTTTTGCAAATGTGGTTATAGGTTTATTGCAGGTTATACAGGTAGTATCAGGACACACTCATACAGGTAATACCAAGAGCTCAGCTTTATAAATTTGACTATCACTTTTACAAGTATTTAATTTTGTATAAAATTTTTAATTTTTCTGACTTTCCCACTTACAACCACAAAAAGGAAATTCAGAGGGCGAAGTTTTTGAATTCGCCTTGATATTACCTGGTTTAGTGTACCCCTCAAGGCACATTCAACAAGGTAAACCCAAGGCGAATTCAAAAAATTCGCCCTCTTCATTTCCTTTTTGTGTTTGAGAAGGTAAATGTTAAAAAAAATCAAAATTTCATACAAAATTAATAAATCTGACATTCACTTTCATAAATATTTGTAATAAGCTGGACTTTTTATATTACCAGTGTTATTGTACCCTGGCTTATAGCTTACCAGCAATTAACACCCTACTTCGTTAGCGCAGTTTTGATTATTTTTTAAAGCATATTACTAAATGCAAATGTATTCATTAGTATATAAAGAAATCGCAATAATGACTGACTGATGACGTAATTAATACTGGCTGAATAATTCATCATCGGAGCCTCCAAACGCATAAAGCTAGAAATTTGAAATATCGGCTGCATGTACCTTTCACGATGTGTAATATTTACTAAGACGAAGTTTCTGGGAATTTGGACCAAAAAGGGAAATAGATGGAAAAACCAGTATGTTGCTATCTCCGGGGCGAACATTGAGAGCAGTAACTTCCACCTTTGAACAGTCAAGAAAAACTCAGCCAAAGTGGGTCTGGCAGCAAATGCAGGTTAAACCAAGCTGATGGTATTAACGCCCAAGACATCCAGTAGACTTTGGCATACAGTGGAAGTTTAAGACTACAACTCTGAAATAGTCAGCGATTTTATCTTCCCCGGCACCGCCATTAACAAAACAAATATTATGAGTCTGCAAATTTGAAGTTAAGAAACATTGACTCATATTAAGATCTTAAGTTAACGAGACTTAACAAAAAGTACTTTTTACATTTTTAACTCTTTTTTAGTTTTTAGTGGTTATAAGCCTGGATATATAAAATTATGTACTCTTGATTTATTTAAAGGTCAAAAGCCAACTAACTGAACAAAAACGTATATTTTCGTTTCTCAGAATTTTTCTTATGAAAGTTCATTAAAAACTTCCCATATGCAATAGAAAATTTTTGAATTATAAATAGAAAATTTTTAAATAAAAATAAAATATTCTGAAAAAAATAGAAAATTCTAAAATTTAATTTGAAAATTCCGAAATTAAAAAAAAAATCCTTAAATTAAATAAGAAATTACTAATAGTGAAATAAAAATCTCTGAAATTGAAATAGACATTTTTGAAATCGAACTAGAAATTTCTCAAATTTAATCTTAAAAAAATCTTTAAAATTAAATTTAAAAATTCTGAAATTAATTTAAAAGTTTCTAAAATTGAGTTAAAATTGAATTAAAATTTTTTGAAATACAATTAGTAAGTTCCGAAATACAAATATAAATACATATAGGAATTATTTACACATTTAAGGGTCGGTCCACATGTTGGCTATGATTTTAATTTTTATTTTCTAAATTTAAAAAAAAATCTATGCAAACTATGGATACGTCTCAAACATCCTTTTTGGTAAAATATTAGCAAAGGTCATAAGGAAATAATATTAGGGGAATTTTACATGAAGCGAACAGCCATCGTCTTATTATTTTTTTACTGATAATCTGTTATTATGCTTTTTTCAGTAAGGGAAAATGTGATTCGAAAATTTTTTCTTTAATCGACCAATAGATTAGTAAATTTCTTTAAAAAAAAAGACTTAGTACTGTCCTTTCCTTTTTATATAATGATAGAAAAATGTATACATGTTTATATTTGCATATAAACTGTTTTTAAAAATACTAATTTAAAACCTAAGCCGAACATATTGCCTTCAAACTTACACTTTTGCAATAAACCATTTTGTCTACCAAATCTTTTAAACTTTAAAACACGAAATTGAAAAGAAATAATATTAAGGATTTAAAGATACAAGTAAGTGCATAATTAACAGAAACAACACTTGAAATACATTTTAAAAACAGTTTGTTTCTTGGTTTTTTTTAAATTCTATTAAAGCTAGTATAGATTATCTAAAACAGTAAGTATTAGTATTTGTATTTCACTTGGTACTCCTAAGACTTTCTAAAAAGAAAAACAAAATAAACTTCAATTCTTTTTTGAGTGCTCTCTGCATTGAGAAACAATTTCCTAGAATTTCCCATCAAAAACACCGCTAGACATTCAGGTGCTATTTTTAAAGCACATTTACTTGATCTCAATTTTTATTTAAGTATTTAGATCAGATGTAACTAGTTATCACTAGTACTTATTAGAACTATGTATGTCTGAAGGACAATATAAAAGGATCACAAAGGTTTTGTCATGTTAACTGCGATTACCGAATATTAGGCACATCACACACGTATCCTTACTTATCCCTGTTACACACATGTATTTAAGTACATTCATACGTTTACATGTGTACAATTAATATTGAAAAATCTACTTATAAGGATTACAGGGCTAAGTTAGATCAATACCCACTAACAATACGATTTCGCAGCTTTGCTTTGTACACAAATTTTTCCTTTAAACAATGATCACGACATTACGAGTATTATTACGATTTATTTGTTAAAAACAATTGTCGTGTTAGACTAAACATCGGCTCTTGTTTGAACACATTGCAATTGTCAAACTTTATTCAAAAGAATATAGATTTACACACAGAACAACAATTACTTAAACAAATTTTGATTCCTTACAATAGAACAGAAGGTGCGATTTACAATGTTTTTAGTTTTGATAGTTTTTCAATATTAACATCTACACACATACATATGCCCTTAAGTATTTCCATTTTTATTGTTGAAATTTTTGTTCATTTTACTATTACATATTTCGATTTATTACTTTTGTTAAAGCATTTAAATATTTCCATTAGCTTATGGTTTTAGCCTTTTGTCACTCCGTTTTCTATGTATAAGCGAGTGTGAATATGTGTTCTACTCCTTGTATTGTTTTAGTGTTAAGCGCAGTACTTGAGTATTTTTGTTGTTCCTAAGGATTATTGTCCCTGTTTGTTTTATTAATAGGGCTAATTTGATTCATATCTGAAAGACGTTGTAAAAGAATAAGGAAATATCTTCATATCTTTCAGTTGTTCTCTTTTTGCGAGGTATTAAGTTTCCTTTAAAAAAAAATGAAATAAAACACTTTTATTTTGTATTTTTTAACTATACATAAAAAGCAAGTTAATTAAGTGACAATATTTGAACGTATCGATGTAAAAAAAATTTTGATTTTAATCGATAAATTCGAAAAAGTATTAAGTTGCAAGCAAGTAATGTTACGTGTGAAATTGTCACTAAAGAATATAAGAATGTTAGTTAATATGTATTGATCTTACCGGCAAATAGTGTAAATTTTCGACACCTTTAAACAAGCAGGGACAAAAACATTTTTAGTAGAAAGAACCTTCAAAAAAAAGAAGGTCTTAAATGTATCATTCTCGGCTATACCGAATTTTATATACCCTAAACCTTAAACTAATAATTTGTATACCCTTCACATAGTGATGAGGGTATATATCAGTTTTTCATTCCATTTGTAATTTCTACAATATTCACTTTAGATCCCATAAAGCATATGTATTCTCGATCCCTTTAAATAGGGAAGTCGATATAGCTATGTCCGTCTGTGTGTCTGTTAAAATCAAGTTTCGGGACTCAAATAAAGTTGCCCAGAAATCGATTTGATATAAAACAGTCAAAAATATTTCTGAGACAACCGCTATTTAAAATCAGCAAAATCGATTTACTATTGACCGAGATATAAGCGAAACCCCAAAATAACCAATTTTTTTTAGGACAAAATCCGTACATACACATATCCCTATATATCTCAGTAAATACATATAGTTTTTTTTGCTAGAAAACTTGGCACGGATAGTTTGAATATAGGGACCTAAATAGGGGAAAACATTTTTCAGATAGGATGAGGGGAAGTGGTACTTCCCATACAATTGCAAAAATTTTGTGAAATATTTAATGCGCTAAATCTGAGAAGCTGTAACAGCTAAAAAATTAAAATGTTCTCCAAAAAATGGACAGCAAGGCCTAAATTTTGGAAAAAAAAATTTTGGAAATAAGCAGGGGAAGAAGTAGCCCCATACAAATTAACAATTTTTATGAAAGTGTCGATACGCTATATCTCGCAAACTATAACAGCTATCGTCTTCAAATGTTCCACAAAAATTAACTGAACAATAAGTAATTGGAGCAGGGGAAGGAGTAGCCCCCATACAAATTAACAATTTTTGTAAAATTGTCAGTGCGCTGTATCTCGGAAACTATAACAACTATAGACTTTAAATGTTCTACAAAAATAAGAATACAATAATCCTTACATTTTCGAGAAAAGAAGTGGAATAGGCAGGGAGAGCGGAACCCCTCATAAAACTTAACAACTTTTATTCAACTTTTAAGCATTAAATACATTCCTCGCTACAGGCTACCGAACACAACCAGTCAAAAATAGAATACACGTGTGCTTATGAGAATAATTTTTTAATTGCTACAATGCAACACAACTACGGGTTGCTGTCAACGCTAATTTTGTGGCGTGGTCGAAATTAAACTAATTTCTATTTTTATACGCGACGGTTAACAGATTAGTGCTGCCAATACGGTAAGATGCAAATAATATAGCTTAAACAATACAAAAAGACTTTAGGTGGCACTACTGAAAGTCATATTGCTCATATGTTTATTTTGTAGTGGTAGTGTAGTAAATATTTCAGTAGCAGCCAGTCGGACACAAATTTAGCAAGCAACTTTTGTGTTCGTGTGTTCCTGTGTTCTTGTATCTTGAATGTGTTTAATGCATTAATACGGATAATGACTAAAACTCTCAACCTCAAATCTTATACGTGGTATTTCTATTATACATACATATAAACGGCTAAATTTTAAATAGTTTTCTATTTCAGTACTAGGATAGCTATCGATTTCAAGTCCGGCATAAAATATTTTCATTATAATATTTGCAAAACGAAATAACTCGGCTAGAGCAGATGGCTGGGTATACAAAAACACCAATGTGAAGGGTGTTTTAAATTCGGCACAGCCGAATTTAGCGCTCTTACTTGTTTTAAGAATCATAGAGTGTGTGTGTTTGTACGATTGTTGTTATACCCTTGACACAGTGGTAAGTTTTGTCATTTCCTTTTTTTTTTTTTTTAATATGCATTTGCTATCCCATAAAGTATATATATTCTGGATCCTTACTATCTTTGAAGTCGATACAATTGTTCAAATATTGTGAGTTTTCCGTTATGAAAACTATAAAAGCTATGTGCTTCAAGTCCACCCCAAATAATTATATTTTTTACGGTTCGAAAACAACTTGCCTAGATCAGGTGACTGGGTAAACAAAATGACCAATGTGAAGGGTATATAAGATTCGGCGCAGATGATTATAGCGCTATTACTTGTTAATTTTTATATATATTTAGCTTAAAGCGTTGCGTACTTGCAAAAACGAGGGTACAAAAACGTAAAACTATAAAATGTGGGGGCAAAATTTATGCTTACGTTAACAATTTTTTAATCAGCATCATTTCTGCGGTTAAATATCTATAAAAACCTATTTACTTTATTGGGACAATTAGATTATTAGTTACAAACCTTTTTGGTTCGTACTGAACTTATTGAACTACTGATCTAAAAGAGCGACCTATCTCAGTTAGGTGAACTAAACTATAAAGAGCGGTTAGTTGAAAGAGCTGTTTAACATAAATCCACTGGCAGAAGAGATATTTCGGCCTTGTGCAACTTACTTTTCTACTGGATTTTATATCACATTAGTTCCCAAAAACTTCGAACAAATAATTGTATCGATATTAAGTAAGTCTTAAAAACATAAATAGTTCTGCCAAACTTTGTAAAGATCGGTATATTATTGTACTGCCTTCCATAAAAGGGTTCTTATCAAAGCAACATCTGACATCAACAGTTTTTATAAACAAAAATATTTTTTTTTAAAAAGCACCTATTTTTCTAAATTAATCTACCTGAAAGTTTTTGTCACAAATTAAAAAACATTTGTTAAAAGTTTATCTTTTTTTACTTACACGCATATGCAATACATACACACCTACACACTCCTAGGAGGAATAAAAAAGCTACAAATAAAAGAAGACCCCTCAAATGAAGTGGATGGAACAAAAAGAAAAACATGCACTTGATCAAATGAATGAACGAACAACTTCAGGAGTTAAAGTATACAAGTGTTTTGTATATAACGTAATGCATATTTACTTCTGCAAATACATATGTATATATATGTGCATGTGTATTTGTTAGTATATTTACAAGTACACCTTCATTCAATTGAATTTAACAAAACCGAGAATACTTGTAAGAAAAGTACTCACACATTGTGCACATTTAAAAATGAACAAAATGAAGCATAAAACCATTTAAGAAATTGCTTTTTGACGTTAAAGGAAATACCGCCGCCACTATAAAAATGACGATAGCAAAAGCTGAGATATATTAAATGATAAGAAATCAAGTAAATATCAAACTTAAAATAATGAAACCTTAATACATTAAAGTCATGCTTAAAAATTTTTAAAAACATATTTCCTTGTCAATATTTTTATTTTAAGCATTAAAAATATAGCTTTCGGTCTCATAAATATTGCCAAGATAAACATTCATTGATGTCAACGGTTTATTTCTCATTTTTTTACGTTAGTAAATCGCATACACTTTTTTACTGCTTCAACACAAAAAGGAACACATTTATTTCTTAAACAATTTAGAAATTGCAATAGTAGTGAGGGTGGTAGAGGTGTTAGAAATTTCTTTGATTTTATTGAAATGTTACCCCAACAAATTGAACACAGATAAATACAAATGACATCAAAGGAAAAAATTCACCTTTTTTCTTAAAAAAAATGCCAAACATTTGATAAAATACAAATCCATATCAATGGTTAAATGTAAAAAACCCGTAACTCCATTTGTATTCCCTTCACATAGTGATAGAGCATACATATGTATGTATATCAGTTTGTCATTTCCCTACGGGGAAGTGGACTGGTCCAAGACTATTGACGTGAACGGTTCCTTAGGATAGCGACTGGTTCTAGTTCTTGCACTTTATATGAAGAGAACCTGTCACTTTTACATTGCGTTGTCATTGGAGGGGGCATTGGTTCAAAACTAACACCTCAGAACGGGTTACAGGTCAATTCTATATAAGCAAATTTTACATTAATTGTTTAAGATCCTGTTCGATTTACTTTGTTTGTATTTACGCGAGTGTGTGTGTATATATAAGCAGATGTATGTTTATGTGTAGGGACCAGTATTTCTATTTTTCCCCCTTACCTCTTTAACACCTTTTAACCAGTTACTTTATGTATGCTTTTTAACCGATAACGACCAATAACTATTGTCCAATTCATGTTGTGTACCTGTAACAGGACGAGTACGCCGACCAATTGACACCCATTTCCCGCAGGGTTCGTTTGTAATTTCTTTATTATCCATTTGCGACCCCATAGAGTTCATATACTTTGGATCCTTATAGAAAGGTTAGTCGATACAGCCATGTCCGTCTATGTGTCTGTTGCAATCAAGTTTCCGGAGCCAAATAAACTTGCACAAAAACTTTTTGGTATCAAACAACCAAAAATATCCCTGAGGCAATCGCTATTTAAAATCAGCAAAATCGGTTTACTATTGGCCAAGATATAATTACCTTCAGAGTCGATTTAAGCATGTGCATCCATCCGTACGTCCGTCCGGTTGGGGTTCCATGTGATCAAAGTGCAGGTCCCAACTTTGAAGACATTTTTATTTAATTTGGCACAGATAAGTATTTTGGTACTGGCACGAAGATAATTGTTTTTGTTGATGATCGGTCCATTTTTTGACATAAGCCCCATACAAATTTCCTCCCGGAATAAGCATTTTGTCCTTTAAATGGCTTCAATATTACTTTACTTTCTTAAAATTTTGGGCCGCATGTTTATCTTTATGCTACCAACTATTATACTGAATAAAAAATCTGCGGTCTATTTTTTCATAAAGCCTTATCCAAATGTGGTGTAGGGCATAATATGGCAGGTCTTAACACTACTTATTTTTTTATTTAAAATAAAATTTGTTGCTTTTTTTTGTTAAAAAAATTGCATAAAGACCCTTTTTCATGCAAAACTTTAAAATTTTTTTGAATTGTTTTTCTTCCCATGTAAAGTAACAGAAAATTTGAGTTACACCTTTTTATGTTTATCCATCGATATGTATTAATTTTAAAACCTAAATTTATTTTTTATATATGTTTTGGGCATTTTGTAAACGGCCAAGAAAAGTTCTTGTAATCGTAGTTAAGTTTTTTTTGTCAATTTTAAGCCTGCAAAAAATTTAATTATATCAATTAATAAATTTGTAAATTTAGTTTTAATTAAATAGTTATATAGAGACTTTTTATATTGGAGCTTTTCATGATCTTAATAAATTTTAGTATTACAGTTGTCAAAAAGCTTGAATGAAGGCAGGATTTTTGTGATGTAATTTAATTTCGATGATACTTATTCTAAGAGGACTTCTGTATTGGGGCCATGTAAATAAGAAAGTATGTTTCGTCATTATTTTAAGTCGCCCTGTGTTTGTCAATTGTTACTAGTTTTATTAGAAAAAAAATGACACCTGAAATTATTACATCGACTCCGGAAGTGGTTCTAAGCCGATGTGTATAATTGTTAAAATTATAAATTTCCGCAAATCAAATGTGCTGCATGCTAACAAAAACTAAAATGATCCTTTGCAAAATGAATACTCTTTTAGAAAATTATCAAATGAGCTTCATTCTTAACAAGTTATTTTAATAAAATATTGATTATTTTGTTGGAACAATTAACTTTTTAATAACAGACGTGCCATAACCGCATTGATTTAATCATTTTGGTAATTGAAACCATTTTTTAGTTTTTTCTATGTATTGACCTCTAAGGACATAAATTCCTGGTAAAAACTGCTGGGTACCAATTATATTTTCACTTACATACATATGTATATATGGTTTTATTTTTTGTATCTGTGTAAATTTATGCAATTGCAAGTAAATATTCAGTATATGTGTACGTATGTATATAGTGGCATGCAATTCGATACTAATGGTAACCATTAAATTTTAAATAAAAGCAATTATTATAAATGGTTAAAACCGCTTTTTATATTGCACTTCATGGCATCAGAGTAAAAAGTTTTGCAACAACAACAAGAGCACGAACACAAATAAATAATTTAAGTCAATTTGTTTTTATGATAATTTTTTGTTTAAATACAGAATAATAATGCAAAGAAAATACACTCCACTTTTCATGAATGGGTTCGCCAATAAATTTTAACTTGTTGTTCTCAAGATAATTTATGAAGAGGCTTTTGTTGTACCTCAAATTATGCACATCCATTGCTGGATTTAACTTTTTATATGACATGGGCTAGTTTGAGTTAAGTTAACAGCCAATTTAGAAGTAGGTTTTGCATTTAAGACCAATAAATAACGCCGCGTAACAAAAAAAAATTTTGTATAAGTAACATGAAAACTCTTTATGCACAATATTCAACAGACCAAATGTAAAATTATTGCGAACTTAGTTTTTCATTTCCAGCTTGTTTGTCTTTTTTATAGGACTTAAAAGTTTTAAAGGATACATATTTTTAGTTATTTTTACTTCATTTAAATATGTAATATTTTAAAACATTATGGATAAATGAAATTTCGAGCTGCCATAGGAAGTATGTGTAAAAAAAATTACTAAAACTTATGTTCGAAAACTGCTCAGTTTTTTAGAAACACTTCTACTTTAGCCTAAAATTCAGGAATTCCGTATGTACTTAAGTAACAAACAAATTTTTTTTAAGTCAACTATAGAGGCGTGCCTATTTTTGTTAATCTATGGCAAAAGCTTTAATTTTTTGTCCAATTTTGCTTGCAGTGTGCAAAGTGCGGCAGCGTTCAATTGAATATTGCTGTTAATGCAATCAATAATTGTATAAATTGTGTTGGCTTACTAGCGTTTTACAATTAAATTAATTGTAAAATACAATTGTATATTTATGTAAGTATTCGTTGAATTTAAAGTTCTCTTTTAATGTGGCATTGTCTGCTTAAATATTTACCCCCATATTCATAAAAATAATCATAATCAAACGCTTATGAGATGTCTATGGAATAATTGTCAAATAAGCCCTTAATAAGCCTAATTTAATTATGTATTATGAATACGAGCGTTACAATTAGTTTTATTTAAGTCGATGAGCTTAGTGATGTCAATAATGGGCCGACCTTAAAAAAATTTGGTAGCACGGGAAATGATTTACATATACATAAATGTATATTAGAGACCTGCACCAAGTCCTATTCAAGCTAATTCAAGAACCGCATAATTTTCTAATTCTTGTGTTATTGTGCGGTTAAACGGTTTAAGTGCTGAAATGTACAGTAGCTAAAACAGTTTTTGTGCTGCAGTGTAGAGTAGCTAAAAATAAAGAGTGGTGTCGAGACTGTGGTCGATAAAAAAATTTACTGTGCCTATGGTGTGGCAACAACAACAAAGACTTAAGAGTTATGTTGTTGTTATGTTAACAAATAATATTACACACAATGTTGAGTGGGTACATACACAAGCAAACATATACACAAGCAGGCAAATCAATATAAAACTCATGCGAAATTACATTACATTACATACATATGAACATTCAAAATCAACCCCCGTTTTTTATAACTATCACACCAGGAACATCCCGCCAACAGTAAAGTTTCGAGATGAATCTAAATGGAAGTGTGCGATCATGATGAATTGATGTGCCGTGGTTGTTTGCTTAAATGTGCTTAACTGTGAATATATTTTTCATTTAAGTTAAGTTAAGTAAACAAAAGAGATGGCGAACAATACAACGCAGTACTTAATTTTGTGTGTGCACACGTAAGGTATATGAAATGAATTGAAAATTCGAGATGATGCCTTATTTAGTGTCGTCTTGGGCTGGCCTCTAATGTATATGTATGACAAAAGATTAAGACATATGTAATACATTTATCGATTTGGATTTTATGCAGTTTATGTCTATTAGCAGAACAAACTTTAAATCGATAACAACAACTAACAATTAGTGACATTAAAAATAAAGCGATATTAGTGGCAGTTAGTCAAAAAGACTTTTTGAGAGGCGACACTTTTATTAGGGCTAGGTGAAATAATGAGCCGATCGATCACCAATAAATTTTGTTTTCATAAAACAGACTATCTCTTAAATGCAACATGAGGTTTTATCGCCCAAAAAAAACATGCATCCAGACGAAAGGACGAACATAGTTTAATCGGCTTAGAAGATGATTCTGAGTCAATCGGTACATGTAACAATCATTAGATGACATGTCTTGAACTAAGCGATCATTCGTCTCATTTAGTTTTGTTAGTGTTTTTCAAAAGTTATTCTTTAAAGCAAGTGAAAAAAACTCCCTGCAGAGTAAGCATTTTTATGTCAAATGTGTATGTGATCATGCCTATGTTTTAGGCGTAAACCCGTTTAGCATAAATATTTTCACATGTTTTGCACATATTATTGTTTAAAATGCTCTTAAATATCCAAAATCTACAATAATAGTGCTAAATATTGTTCTTTCTCTCTATCTACTTTTGTTTTTAACAAACAATTAAACCTTTATTTAGGACAAAAATAGAATTTGTGCTAATACGGTAGAGTAATACAGCAAAGCCTTTAGCATTCAAGTATCACTCACAGAAATTTTATAAGATAAAAGTATTTGACTAAAATCGGCTTTTAAATACACACACATACAAACGCAAACATAAGTACGTTTACATACAAAGCTCAAAAGAATTTAGGTTATGTAAAACAAACGGCTACAGAAATGATGAGAGAATAAGATGCAGCCCACTTGGGTCCGTTTCTTCGGTTCCTTTGTGATACCTGGGAAAAAAAGAGAGAGAGAGAAAGAGAAAAATAGGCATTAAATTAAATAAAAAGCACTTAACAATTAAAAAATTTTAATAAAAAAAATTTTTTATTAAAGAAATTCAAGTGGGCGTAATAGTCAAATAGATCCGAAAATATATTAGGCCGCACCAAACAAATTGATTTTGCCTGAACCATGATACAAAGAACCAGGTAGTCTCGTCGGCCCAGCTGATAACTGCCAAAATGTCAAAATTATGTTCTCCCTGTGAAAATAAAACAACAAAAATTATTACTCATAGTTTTTTTCTATGAGCTGTTGTTTGACACTTTGGTACTACATAATTTGTTTTTTGTTGCAGGGACGAGATTACCTGATTAGTTGTATCATGATTTCGCCTTGGTTAAGTGAAGCCTGCACATAGTAATAAGGGTATATATCAGTTTCTCATTCCGTTTTTCATCCATTTGCAACTACAAAAAGTGTATACATATATTCTAGATCCCTATAGATAGGGAAGCCGGTTTAGTCATGTTTGTATGTCCGTCTGTTGAAATCAAGTTTCCGGAGTTTTTTTTAGTAATACGGGTCAGGTTTTGGTATCAAACCATCAAAAATCTACGATTGTTCAGTTTTTTAGGGCAAAATCCATACATGAGGATCGCAGAACAAAACGTGCAAAACATACTACATACATAAAAACAGTTTTTAAGCAATGGAAAAATTGCTTTAAGAAAATGTTTTTTATGTATTTGCATTAATTTGGCTACGAGAACGGTTATTGACTTCAAGTCCGCCACAAAATATTTTTTTATGGCATCTCCAGTTTGAAATTCTTGGCTATCTAGATCAGATAACTGGGTGTTCCAGGATATATAAGACTCGGCAAAGCTGAATATAGCGCTCTAATTTGTCTTAAATAAACCCTTCACATACATAAGTAATAAGGGTATATATAAGTTTGTCATTCCGTTTGTCCAAACCAAATGATGCGTTCTTGTGCTTTGTGCAAAAAAAAAAACAGGGTAAAATTAGTTTTATTCACGTTTTTCTTCTGCAAAAATTGATGCCATATTTGTGTTTGACATTATAGGTAAAAATTTTTCGCCCTGCGTTCACCTTGTATGAATTCGCCTTGCATGTTGGGTATCAAACAGGGTACACTTATCAGGTAGCCTCAGATAAACAGCTGAGTAACGGTATTTCGTTATATTAATGTCAAATTTTGTTTTTGTTTATGTATTTTCTTCCTTTTATACTAACAACAACTGTAGTATCGTAAGAAAAGCTCAAAAGGAAGAAGAAAGATTTTGTGAGTTTTTGTTATTTGTCTCTGACATTCTTATGACGGTTTTAGTTGTTTTTGTAGAACCGCTCCTACCTGATAAGTGTACCCTGGTATCAAATATATCATAAAATTGGTACGTTTGTATGGGGGGCACCCAAGGGGCATGTATACAGGTGACCTCAGTTAAACAGCTAAGTAGCGGTATTTCGGATGATTAACTGTCAAAACTTGTTTACGTTTACGTTTTTTTTTTACTAACAACAACTGTAGAAACTAAGAAAAGTTTAAAAAGTAGAAAAAAAAATTTGTGAGTTTTCGTTATCTGTGTGATATTTTTACTGCCTTTTTAGTTGTTTTTGTTGAACCGTTTCCACCTGTATACATTCGCCTTTGGGGCACCAACTCCCTGTGCTCCTATCCGACAAATGTTTTTCCAAATACATAAAAAACGTACTAGGACCTGCTGCAAGGTACGTTTAAGGTCGATAACAGGTACAGTTTCTAAAAGATTGAGCATCAAGATTGGTCCGTTTTTTTCTATAATTTTTTGTTAATTTTTCTTAACACAATATCAAAAGTTGAATAGATTTGAACAAACAACTGCAAAATATGGTTGTGCCCTATTTATGGCTTTTAACACATCGTCGAATGAGGTACTTGTTTGCCGCATAAGCAAAGGAAAATGCATACAGATAAGAAACTACACGACGAATGGTCATAGCGGGTGCAGAGCAAAACCATGCCAGAACCACTGATTTATTTACATTTTTGTGCAATATGTTGACAGCACTGCTACAATTATTTTTATTTTCGTTTCTTGTGTAATTGCTTCCTTGTTTTGTTTTTATTGCTTTCGTATTCTGCATAAGTAAAAACGCCGGAGCAACCTTTTAATTTATGGTTTAAAAAACCTTAATCTGTGAAAAGCTTTAACATTAAATCACGTTGCACAATTATGTCTTTCTTAGCGAAAAACTTTTTCAAATCTGTAAGTTAATGTCTTGATTACATACACATGTGTGAATATGAGAAGGGTTCTCTTCCACATACATAATAATGCATACTTTAGTATTTCATAAAACCCTTTATCATTTGTGAATTACGTAATTATAGCCGGCACACTATTAATTTTCTGGTAAATTTTGACCAATTTTAGCTACCTCAAGTGGGAAAACAGATTTTGAGGCAAACGAAAACTAACAACACATACAAACGTTTGTTGCACCAAAGTAAGTACATCTTGAATAAACAAAATTTGAAAATGCATTTGACGACTAAATAATAATTTTTTCAAAATTTATTAATAGCTTCACGTTTGCTCGCCGTCAAAGTGCAACAACCTGCTCCCGACTTTCAGGGTATTGCTGTAGTTGGCAACGATTTTCAAGAATTAAAACTTTCAGACTTTGCTGGAAAATATTTGGTTTTGTTTTTCTATCCTTTAGATTTGTAAGTAATTGTAGACTGTCATTATATAAAAGTCTTACACGCATTTGCCGTTTCAGCACTTTTGTTTGTCCCACAGAAATCATTGCATTTAGCGACCGCATAAAGGAATTCAAGGATATTGATGCTGAAGTAGTTGGTGTTTCAGTAGACTCGCATTTTTCCCATTTGGTATGGTCAAATGTTGAGCGCAAGAATGGAGGTTTGGGTGGCTTAAAATATCCTCTTCTATCCGATATTACAAAAAAAATTAGTTCAGACTATGGTGTTCTTTTGGAGCATGAAGGCATTTCATTGCGCGGTACTTTTATTATTGATCCCAATGGAGTTTTGCGTCAATATTCTATTAACGATCTACCTGTTGGCCGTTCAGTCGATGAAATATTGCGTTTAATTAAGGCATTCCAATTTGTTGAGAAACACGGTGAGGTTTGTCCCGCCAATTGGAACCCTGAATCAAACCCCGATACTATTAAACCTGATGTGCAGGAATCTAAAGAATACTTTAATAAACATGGCTAAAGATTTTTTCTATTTTAGAAGAGGAGTAAAGAGGGTTTTCCGCAATTCACAGTCTCTTGGAACAGTTTTATGTAAAAAGGCAAAATAAGTTTGTAAAGCTTTTAAAATCAATAATTTGAAAAACAATCGGACGTAGAAAAATCGATACTAGTTTGTGAATTGTGTAATTGTTTATTATTTTAAATAAGTTTGAATAAAAAAAAAATATTTTCAACAAAAAATTAGTTGCTTTTTCACTGTGTGCACCATAATAACTCAGATATATAGATATATGCATTGACTTTATCATTAAAAATAGGTATCTTAGGTTTTTGCTTATACTGAAGCCATACTGAAGCGATCTTGCTGTGTATAGTTAGTTGTTGCATTATTAAGTTTTGAGAAACGTTTGCGCTCGTGATGCATTTACGAATAGACCCTATCTATAAGGATATCAGGATCGCTAATGACAAACTTGTATTGCTTATAGCTATGTGGAAGGTATAGTAAGATAAGGTTAGGAAGAACAGGTAGCCTTTGAAGTAAAGGGTACAGCTAATTTGGGTCCGCTTATTCGATACCTTTGTGTTACCTGCAGAGAAAGATAAAGAGTGGAAGTAGAAAAAAGAAAAGAATCTTCAGTGAAGAGAAAGTTGAGAAATAAAATAGAAATAGGATGAAGCAGACTATCCAGAGCCTATGGCGTGCACTTACACATTGGACTACCGAGGGTAAAAAAAAAATGTTTAGAAACATTAAGGTTAGGTTAGGTAGAACAGGCGACTGCGGAAGTGATGAAGTGATAGTTGTGCAGCCCACTTGGGTCCGTTTCCTCGGTCCTTTTGTGATACCTAGGGAAGAGAAAAGTAGAAAAAAAAGATAATTTAGATTAGATCAATAAAAATAAAGATAGAGAGTTAGAAGGAAAGTTATCATGTATGGTCAGCGGTAGTCGTCCCATACTGGCCGCTGTCTCCGAACCAACCGTTATCCCTGATAAAGGACGCCAGGTTTGTTATGCCAATGTTGGCCACGTCCGACAGGCCATTCAGTCTACCGATACCAAAGTGCCTGATCCGAATGTTCTCCAGTGCCGGACAAAAGCACAAGAGAAACATGAAAGACAAATTTAATAGTTTTAATAATTTGCTCCCGGGGGTATTTTGGAATCAACATTGTGCATTTACCTTTTTGAAGAAAGATAAAGATACAAAAAATATAAAATTATGGAACTCTATAAAAATATAAAGAATAAGGCAGATGGTGAAAGAAAGACTAATCGACCCTGTTCTGTAAACCGAAATTCGAGTAAATTTATCGATTTCAACCCGATTTTATAAATTTACTCAGTTTTAATTTGGCCTAACACACCTGTTTAAATGCAACAAATCGATCGATTTACAGATCGCCATTCGATTTAAAATCGACTCGGTGTACAAAACAGGCAGTAGTATGTCGATTTAGTATAGAAACTCAACTTCAGTTCAGTTGCCGAAATTCCATATTGCTATTCATAATCGACAAATAAATTGTGTGCTCCTTCCAATTATTGCCTAAACAGCTGATACACACAATAAACTCATTAGCATTCCAATTTAGCCCTCTAAACATTTCTTAGTTCATCTTACTCAATCTATGGACTATATACATAGTTCTTAAATCTCGTCAGTGGCACAACGTGCTCTGACGTTTTCAATGTTTGTTATCTTGACATATTCATCCTATATCTGTAAGTGCCGCAAGATTATTTTTAACTCTTTTCAGTAAGTTAGGTTCCTTATATAGGAATATTGAAAAAAAAAAAATAAAAAAACAATCTGTTTAATCTTTGATTGCTAAATGTATATTATTTATTATCATTCTTCTTAACACAATAATATATATTAATTATATATCTACTTTAGTCGTTCAATTCGCAAGCCCCTACGATCATAATACTTATGTATTTCCATTAAAAAATAAACCGTTATTTAGAATATCAATTTGTTTTTTTAATTTATGCTTATGAAACGGTGTTATAGTGAATTAAAAGATTTTATTAAAATTCCTTTTGATTAAATTCATTTTAGTTCATTGTTTTTTAGACGTTTAGCAATATAAATATTTGATCGACACAAATCAAACTGAATTTTTACAACTTAAAACACATAAAGCATATTTTAAAATATGATATAACAAGCGTGTACGAATTGAACTAATTCGTTTAAGATTAAAGGTTTAGAAAATAACATTTTCCTTTAATGCCTAAAAGGAAAGGAAACAAACTATTTTCGTTAGACAATTCCTCTAGCGCATTTTCAGTTAAACATATTTGTGTACCAAAAATGTGGTTAACAGCTTTTTGCTCCAAACATATAGATTGAAACATGTTTAAAATCGTTTATAAATTGTCAAAGTTTTAAAGCAATACATTTTTAGATTCTAGTCATAATTTGGCTTCAAATTAACTAAGTTACACAACCGCAGAATTGTTTATGAAGATGGAGGAGGCGGTGGTGGTGGTTGAGCTAAGCCACCTAGACCTGGTGGTGGTGGAGCGCAAGGGGGTGGGGGTGGCGGAGGTGCATATGCACCAGGTACTGCACCCCAAGCTGGAAAACCTGGTGGCATTAGGCCAGGCGCACTGTGCCATGGTGGCAAACCACTTGAAAGTGAAGTACCTGGTGGCGGTGGAAGTAAAGGAGGCATAGCTGCAGTGCCTGGTGGCTGTAGTGGCCCAGTTCCTGGAGGTGGTGGAGGATCTCCGCCTGGTGGTGGAGGCTGAGCAGCACTCATCCAAGACATTGCTGGGGGAGCCGCTGGAGGAGGAGGCTGCGTGCTTGGTGGGGGCGGTATCATTGGTGGCATACCTATTGGTGGTGCATTTGTTGATGGTCCCCAAGTTGGAGGTATTGGTGGAGGTGGTGCCACCACATTTAATCCCGACGGTGGTATGCCACTTGGTGGTCCTGGTGGTGGTGCTTGTATGGCTTGCAAAGTGCTGGGTTTTTTATCGAAAAAACTATAACCTCGATTAATATGAGCTTGTGCCAAAGGATCTGGTGAGGGCTTTTGCGCAGCTGATGGCGGTGGACCTTCGCCTAATTCAGCCATTAAACTAAGATATTCTTCATCGATTTTTGCTTGAGAGTCTTCTGAGGATGCCTCAATGCCCAAAACACCGGCACCAGGACGTTTGCTGCGGCAATCTTTTGAAATATGACCCGCTCCTCCGCAAGAGGTGCAAACAATGCTATTGGTAACATTAGGTTTGTCTGGACAAAGCCACGATTTGTGTTCAGTTGAACCACAATTTGTGCATCGTGGGCAATCTGTTTCACGTAACGTACCATTCAACTGGGCCAACTCACGTAACTGCATGCGCCTCAAATCATTATGACCTTCGGGTACCTCAATGCCTTGTCGGATGACATCTTTGATTTTATCTACAGCTCTTTTAACCGCCTCTGGATTGGGTGCAGTAATAAACGCATGAAGTGGCTCATCTTCTCCAGCCAAAGGTTGTCCGTCTTTGCGACCCACCTTGCCCTCCTTGACAGAACCTTTACCTCTGATAATAATTTTGGCGCCAGTTTCCTTTTCCATGGCTTTTAAAGTATTTCCACGTGGGCCAATTAAAAGACCAACAAAATTAATATCAGGATGTTGTTCTTGTGGTATTAAAACTTTGTCAATTACGCGCGTAACAGGTGGCCTTTTCAAAGAAAAAAGAAAATATTTAAGTATTTTAGTACATAAATGCATTTATGTATAACGAATTGAAAAAAAAAAAACTTAATCAAATTTTGTTAACTTACTTGTAATCAGCCGGCGGTTTAAATTCAGGATTTACAGACTGCATTTTCTGTATTAATTGATGTCTTTGTTCTTCCAACTTCTTGCGATAGCGAAATTCACGTGTATTTAACCGTTTGCCATCAGAGCTATAGATCGGTTCCGGCGAGGGAGATCTGTTAAGTAGATAATATAAAACAAAGTATCGAATAAAAACTGATTTGTTTTAAACAATTTTTTTTAAGAATATAATTTAAACCATAAATAAAAATGATAAAAATCCTAATTTCTATGGAATCCTGCAAATTTTAATTAGATTAATTAAGTTAAAATAATTGGATTATTAATAAATTTTTTGCTGTATTTTAAGTTTTGGAAGGGGAAAAAAAGAAAAATTTCGATTAATATTAGTTTTAAAAAAGATTAATCATTTTATTCATTGTTTACTGTTTCTAAGACAGTGTGATATGATTTCGTGTCTAGCTCAGTTTACACGGTTCCCATTTGGTTTATGTGATAATTATTTTGTCTGTTTAACACTCCTTAAGAAAAAAAAAAGAAAATTGTTTTGCATTAAAAATTTTATTGATAAATAGCATTTGCTGCTTACATGTGTAGACTGTTAATGGTTGGAATTTTTTATATTTCACCCCTTTATTTCTGATTAAGTTTTGTCTTTTACAAACAATTTTACCTAAAGATCTTATAAGAATTAAACTGTTTGATTAGTAATTAGTTTTACTTATTAAAGTGCAGATTGAAAAAAAAAAAATTTAACATATTTACCACAAAATATGCATTTCCCTAAAAGTATTTTTTAAACGATGAAATCCTATTAAAACAAGAACACTTTTCTTATCAATTATTTATAATAAGTTTATAGGTAATTTAACAAAATTTCAAATTTTTTACAGTATAGCTAATTAACAAAAAGGTATTTTTAAGGTTTATATGCTTATTTATCTCAACTTTCGAAGCACATACATATGTATGTACATTAGAGTGGGCCAATTTTTTTTATGTATTACAAAAATTCACCAAGCTGTTGTCAAAATTGAATACAAAACACAAAAAAAAATTTAGTTAAAACCCGATTTTAATTTTAAACCCATGGTTTCTTGGGCAAACCTCCTTAGTATTCGTCCTAGATTACAATTTTGACAACCGCTCGGTGGTGAAAAAAAAACCAACAGCAATTTTATTCTCCGTACCAACTGTTTTGAACAAAGAAAGTTGTGAGGACCAAGGACTAGTAAATCAAATTCGATTAAGGTCGAAAATCTATTTTGTACCGCAAAAAATTCATTTTTTTAATCGGCTTATTGCTAATGATATTATATTAAAATCAATTATTGAGCCCAAAAAATCATTTTTACTATAAAAATTTAAAAATGCTATACATTTTTAGAGTTAATTTTTAAAACAATTTATTTTCAAATATTTCCACATGAGTAAAAATAAAGAATAATACAAGACTTTTTATGAAATTACTTTCATGAAATTTTTGTTTGTAGACAAAAGGAGTAAAGACCCTACTCTTCTACACCCCTCGTGATTATTTTGTTTGATTTCTCTAAAACGTTTACTTATTTTGTGGATCTTCAGCCTTCTCCTTAAGGTTACATTATCCACAAAATTAAAAATTTTATTGCAAGCAGCAAACTTGCATTTAAAAGGTTCATTATCGACAGTTTCGAGCCAGCCCTTAATTTTTTGTCGTTCAGCTATTTGTAACTAAAAATTTGTTTTCAATCCCAGAAATTGCGGTGTCAACAATTGAATGCGTAGTATGTTTTCAAATAATTGAAAAACACTGGCATTAGAGATGAGCGAGATATCTGCACCTGTGATTTTATACCTGTGACTAAAAAATCACTGGAAACTTCAGTGTCATAGAATATCAAGTAACTGTAAATGCGATATAGTAACTTTGATATGGTATGAAAACAATTATTTTTGAGATTTCCTGTGAAGTAACTATGTATTTACTGCGATGTTGTTACCAGATTCAGTTAATTTTTGCCAACAACCTCGTTCATTCAAACTTTAAACCCCATATACATAAATTACATTGTGGTTCGTGGAAAAAATAATAAATATTTCTGAGTAGCAACTGTTAACTGCACTCTTGATACTTAAAATTTGGTGTTATTTAAAGTAAAATGTTTGAGTCTTCCTGTGAAGTAACTATTAACTGCAATGCTGTTACTTTAAATTTGATAAGTTATTTAAAGTAACATAATAAACAGTGATCACCGTCACTGTTCAAAATAACTGTTAAACTGTTAAAAATTATGTTCACTGTTTACAGTATTCTTCAAAATTCACGGGATCGCTCATCTCCAACTGGCATATTAAAATATTTTTGCCCTACTCACATTTTTTTTACACGAAAATCCCTGCGAATAGGGACTTTTTTCTACCTATAACATCACTTATAGGTTATGTTACCTTACAAGACGATTTAAAATTGTTCAAACAAGACATTTTCGCTTAAAAACACAGAGCACGGTACAGATTTTGTTTGTAATAAGTAAAACCATGTGAACTAGTTTTATTAATCTGCTAAATCGAATCTGTGTATTGAGAATTTTTTAACGACTTATTAATAACATTTCCTTTAAAAAAATCTATTGTTCTCACCGAAAACCTATAAAAAATTTATTAAATATAAAAAATAATTAGTTTTAAATTTGTAATGTTAATGTAATGTTAACAAAACATCACGAAAAAAAACCTGTTTTAACTTCATTGTCCATGCCCAAGAGTTTGCCTCTGTGCTGAAACAGACTAACGATGCTTTTACCATTTAAAAGCCAACAACGCTTAAACGGATGATAAATTTGATAAGAACAAAGAATTTTGCTTAAATAGAGTTGAACAAGAATTTAAGATGCAAACCTTTCTTCCGGATTCTGTGGTATACCCAATTCGCCAGTACGCAGCTTGCGGCTAATTTCCTCAATTTGTAATTGAACTGTAATTAGAATATTAGATTAAAAAGAAGAGAAAAAAGAGGCGAGGGCAAGCCTCGTTATTAGTAAAATTATAATTCGACTTAAAATAAATTTATAAATTCTTTTAAAAAAATTAATTTACATTTAACAATCTTTTTTTAGACGTAATTTTAAAACATATTTGTTTGCGATGTAATGTTTTATTTGTGTTTGGAGAAACAATCAAACAGGCATTGATGAATATACTCTGGGATACAGAAGAATTACTTACTAAACTGCAATTATAAATTATTTTTTTAACAAGATTAATTGGGTCATATTTACGCAAACACACACACACATATACTAAATGTAAAAATTTTAAAAGTTATAAAGTTAAAGAATAAAACTGGAAAAACTAAAAGAGAAGTTTTATATTAATAAATTAGTGCATTTAAATTGTGCTGGTGAAGTTTCAATCATCTATTCGTCATGATGAGTATCCGTTGTTCTACTATCATTCTATATTTTATTGATCCAGGTAAAAATGTTTAACTTTGTATGTATTGCTTGTTTTGAAAAAGTTGCCTTCAAAAAGAAAACGAAGTTGAATTAGTTTTATTGGTAATTTAGCGAAATTTTTTTTAATTTGACTTCATAGTTTTCCAGGTCCTTGGTTTAATATTTGGTGTTGAAGGAGGTTTTTAAACCATCAAGCGTAGTATCAAGGTGCTAAATTTAATATTTTTCAGTTCTGACTTACTTATCTTTGTTGCAAAATAAATACGCCCAAAAAACCACTTAAAACTAGCAAGTTACATCTTTAATAAATAAGAACTTTATAATAATTTACCTAAATAGGCTTCCTGTTGAGTAGGATCCAGGGTAGATGGCAATATAGTTGGCATTCCTGGTATAAAAGTTTTATCATTTTCAGTACCGCCCCATCGAGATTTTCTACGACGACGACGTTCTGCAGCTTCTTCTTCTGTAAAAATTTCGTTAAAAATAAAGTTTAGGTATTCGTGTACACAAACTGATTTTTTTAGTATTTTATATTTACGTGACATTTCCGAAGGACCATTAGAAGTTGAGTCGTTGCTGTTGTTGCAATTAAAGAGTGCAGCGAAATTTTTGCTATTTGAAGAGCTGCTCATTAGTTCTTGTATAGTTTGTGTTAAATCAAAACGTGTTTGTGGTGTTTCTTCCTTTATAGGTGCCAAATGTATATTCGGAAATCTTTCACGTGAATTACTGCGCCGCAATCGATCATGTTCACGACTACGGGAACGATCACGACTAGAACGCCTTCTGGAACGTTCACGTGTTCGACTACGAGAACGATCACGATCCCGTTCTCGGCCCCGATAATCCCTTCGCCGGTCGCGGTCCTTATCACGACTGTGGGAGCGTCTTCGACTACTGCGCCTTGAATTGTAATCTTCGAAGGTACGAGATCGGCTACGTCGAGAACGTGAACTACGCTCGCGTTCTCTATCACGCTTTCTACGATCTCTATCTACATCACGGTCTCTACTTTCACGTTTACGATCACGATCACGATCTCTATCGCGTTCGCGTTCACCATTTCGGTCGCGCTCGCGGTCGCGATCTCTATCCCGGGAACGTTCCCTGTTAATAAAAAAAAATATAAGAAATTAATCAAGGCCTAGCAACAATATTTAAATTTAATTTGAGCAAATTCTTTAAATTTAACATCATTTTTAAGGTAAACCAGTGTGTAAGTGTTTAAGTCTACCAGTCTGGGGGTCTCAGGTTCGATTCTCGCCAGAGACTCTGGTAGATTTGCTTCACCTTAAATTTTGTTTTTTTCTTATTCTTCTACACATTTTATATTCTCTTCTATCTTTAAGTGAGCGTTATTCTTCCCTTTTACGACTGACTACTCCACCTTACCCAAATAACATAGGGTTTGTGGTTGATTTAAGTTTTTCTATTTGGTTTTCCTGCCAATATATTAGTACTGCCAGTAGGTATCACAAAGTGAACAAAGAAACGGACCCTATAACTTGCGCAATCGTTTGTTCCAATTACCTAACGTCACCTATCCTATTTCGATTATATTTTCACTATTGTTTCTACTTTCCTTCTAAACATGTTAAGTCAGTGTTATATGCTTCAAACTTCTAGTGTTATTTAATAACCATTTTTCATCTTAAATCGAATTTTGTTAAAGATCGGAGCAGAAAAAGATGAAGCCCTTCACAAAAAAATGTACACCTTCTAACAAAAATGTATTCTTAATGTTTGATTTAATAACTTTAGTACAACTACTAATGTATACTTGTAGACTAAGGACAAGTCTAATATAAAATTATACACAGGAACTGCGCTTGCATTTATACAAGAAAATAGCAATTATACTATTTTTAAGAAAAAAAAAGGCTATGAATGCAGTTTTGTGCCTGTTTCACACGACCACTCAAAATGAGATCAGAACATTACACTTGTGACGTTTGTGACCATTTTACAAGACTTTTTTATTGCAATTCAACGTTAAAATTAAAATAAATCTGTAATTCCCATGAATGAAAGGGTTTGAAATTTTATTAAAAGACAAAAAAGAGCATATTATTCAGTACATCGTCGTCGACAGACAAAAGTAGGTAACACCACCCCATTTTCTTTCTGAACATGTTGCACAAATAACCCGCAAGAGTGTAACATATCTTACCCCCAATTATATTTCAGTGTAACAAAGTACCACTTTTTACAGCTGTGATATGTAAGTAAATACTTTCTTATGCAGACGAGTTTTTAACACAGAGTGCAGTTTTTATAAAATCAAGACATTTTTCTGTTCCATTGAAACAAAAGAGATGGACAACTTTATTATAATTGTTGGTGTAAACTGATAAAAAATATTACACATACTTATTGTAACATTTTTTTTAGAAACGAAAACACCATTAAATTTACTTTAATCCCCTGCTCTGTGGACTTTTGACAAAACCACTTAAATGAAAAAAAAGTGAATTTTACAGGAGAGCAAAAAACCTACTTTAACATCGCAAGTACATGCGAAAATTTAATATTGGAAAATAATTCAACTAACTTACTTTACAATGTTAGGTTTTAAAACTTTTTAGATAATAATCACGAGGTTTTTTGCGATGTTTAAGTAGTTTTTTTTTTTGCTCTCCTGTAAAATTCAATTTTTTCAAATAAGTGGTTTTGTCAAAAGTCCACAGATATATGAACATAAAAATATATATGTACCTACCTATGTATATATAGGTACACACACAAAAAATAAATACCCTTAGTAAACAATTTTTGCTTTTTAATCTTAATTTAACGGACCGACTTAATGGGGTCAAGCCAACCCCATTGGGTCCACTAGTACCTGTTTAATATATATTATTATACCTATACATATTATATATACTATATTTACAGATCTGACCGTAGCCTTATTAATTTGATGTAGAACTACCTGGTAGTATTGTCTTTATATTCTTGACAGATTTTTGAAAATTCCGGTATACTTTTGTCAAGACGTACATACATATGTATGTAAGTTTAATTTTCCTATACCAGCTTACCTTTTCTTTCGACTTTTGTCCCTATCATCATTGCTTCTATCAGCACGCTCGACATCTCTGCTATTATCCTTAGACTTCGATGGAGAAATATCATTTTTAGAACTTATTTTTTTATCATCAGATTTATCACTTCGAGTACCATTTTCAGATACAAATGCAGCTGGTGCACCCATATTTGCCCCGGTGTCGTAAGAATCGTGTGGCATACTTCCAGTGAAACCCAATAAGGATAATTCAATATCGCTCATTTTATATATATTTGAGTGTACTTTGGAGTTCTTTAAATAAAATTTTTCTAACTAACCAGGTATTTTCACAAAATCCTTTAATTCTTGTTCTTTTAACACGCTTAATAAGCTGAAAATGTTATAGGCGAAAAAAAATGGCGACGAACAGAAAACGAAGCCGACCGGCTAACAGCCGCGGCTACGCCGCCGCCGACCTTGGTTAAGCGGCTAGATCCGGCTAAAAGCTAGGCCGATTTAATACTTTTCTGGCGACAGTTTACACATTTAAAATATTTGGCAGCGTTTAGGATATATAACATTGTAGCTACGCTTAATTGAAGATTTAAAGGAAAAAAGTTACTCTAAACTTAGTTAGAACAATGTATACATATAGCCGTTAATTATACTTGAAAATTGTAAAAGAGAGCTATGTCGCAAATATATCATAAAAGTTTTTTTATTAGTGGCACATATCATAAGTTGTTGTCAGATTTATCTGAAGATGATGTCATAAATATTCAAGTTCCTTCTACTAAAGATATAAAGTATACGCGAAGTTAAATATATATATCATATATGGTCCAATGGGCTCGCGAAAAGCGAGAAGCGAAGAAGCGAAAAGCGAGAAAAAAAAGCGAAAGCGAAAAGCGAAAAGCGAGAAGCGACAAAGCGAGAAGCGAAAAAACGAGAAGCGAGAAAGCGAGAAGCGAAAAAACGAGAAGCGAAAAAGCGAGAAGCGAAAAAGAGAGAAAGCGAAAAGCGAGAAGCGAAAAAGCGAGAACCAAAAAAGCGAGAAGCGATAAAGCGAGAAGCGAAAAATCGAGAAGCGACAAAGTGAGAAGCGAAAAAGCGATAAAGCGAGAAGCGAAAAGCGAGAAGCGAAAAAGCGAGAAGCGAAAAGCGAGAAGTGAAAAGGCGAGAAGAAAAAAGCGAGAAGCGAAAAAGCGAGAAGCGATAAAGCGAGAAGCGATAAAGCGAAAATGCGAGAAGCGAAAAAGCGAGAAGCGAAAAAGCGAGAAGAGAGAAAGCGAAAAGCGAGAAGCGAAAAAGGGAGAACCAAAAAAGCGAGAAGCGATAAAGCGAGAAGCGAAAAATCGAGAAGCGAAAAGCGAGAAGTGAAAAGGCGAGAAGAAAAAAGCGAGAAGCGAAAAAGCGAGAAGCGATAAAGCGAGAAGCGATAAAGCGAAAATGCGAGAAGCGAAAAAGCGAGAAGCGAAAAAGCGAGAAGAGAGAAAGCGAAAAGCGAGAAGCGAAAAAGGGAGAACCAAAAAAGCGAGAAGCGATAAAGCGAGAAGCGAAAAATCGAGAAGCGATAAAGCGAGAAGCGAAAAAGCGAGAAGTATAAAGCGATAAAGCGAAAAAGCGATATAGCGAGAAGCGATAAAGCGAGAAGCGAAAAAGCGAGAAGCGAAAAGCGAGAAGTGAAAAGGCGAGAAGAAAAAAGCGAGAAGCGAAAAAGCGAGAAGCGATAAAGCGAGAAGCGATAAAGCGAAAATGCGAGAAGCGAAAAAGCGAGAAGCGAAAAAGCGAGAAGAGAGAAAGCGAAAAGCGAGAAGCGAAAAAGGGAGAACCAAAAAAGCGAGAAGCGATAAAGCGAGAAGCGAAAAATCGAGAAGCGATAAAGCGAGAAGCGAAAAAGCGAGAAGCGATAAAGCGAGAAACGAAAAAGCGAGAAGCGATAAAGCGAGAAGCGAAAAATCAAGAAGCGATAAAGCGATAAAGCGAAAAAGCGAGAAGAAAAAAGCGAGAAGCGAGAAGCGATAAAGCGAGAAAAAGAGAAGCGATCAAGCGAGAAGCGAAAAAGCTAGTAAAGAGAAAGCGAGAAGCGAAAAAGCGAGAAGCGATAAAGCGAGAAGCGAAAAAGCGAGAAGCGAAAAAGCGAAAAGCGAAAAGCAAGAAGCGAAAAAGCGAGAAGTGAAAAGCGATAAAGCGAGAAGCGAAAAAGCGAGAAGCGATAAAGCCAGAAGCGAAAAAGCGTGAAGCGATAAAGCGAGAAGCGAAAAAGCGAGAAGCGATAAAGCGAGAAGCGAAAAAGCGAGAAGCGATAAAATGAGAAGCGATAAAGCGAGAAGCGAAAAAGCGAGAAGCGATAAAGCGAGAAGCGAAAAAGCGAGAAGCGATAGAGCGAAAAAGCGAGAAGCGATAAAGCGAGAAGCGAGAAGCGAAAAAGCGAGAAGCGATAAAGTGAGAAGCGATAAAGCGAAAAAGCGAGAAGCGATAAAGCGAGAAGCGAAAAAGCGAGAAGCGATAAAGCGAGAAGCGAAAAAGCGAGAAGCGATAGAGCGAAAAAGCGAGAAGCGAGAAGCGAAGAAGCGAAAAAGCGAGAAGCGAAAAAGTAAAAAGCGAGAAGCGAAAAGCGAAAAGCGAGAAGCGAAAAAGCGAGAAGCGATAGAGCGAAAAAGCGAGAAGCGAAAAATTGAGAAGCGATAAAGCGAGAAGCGATAAAGCGAGAAGCTAAAAAGCGAGAAGCGATAAAGCAAGAAGCGATAAAGTGAGAAGCGAAAAAGCGAGAAGCGATAAAGCGAGAAGCGATAAAGTGAGAAGCGATAAAGCGAGAAGCGAAAAAGCGAAAAGCGATAAAGCGAGAAGCGAAAAAGCGAGAAGCTAAAAAGCGAGAAGCGATAAAGCAAGAAGCGAAAAAGCGAGAAGCGAAAAAGCGAGAAGCGAAAAAGCGAAAAGCGAGAAGCGAAAAAGCGAAAAGCGAGAAGCGAAAAAGCGAGAAGCGATAGAGCGATAAAGCGAGAAGCGAAAAAGCGAGAAGCGATAAAGCGAGAAGCGATAAAGCGAGAAGCTAACAAGCGAGAAGCGATAAAGCAAGAAGCGATAAAGCGAGAAGCGAAAAAGCGAGAAGCGATAGAGCGAGAAGCGATAAAGTGAGAAGCGATAAAGCGAGAAGCGATAAAGCGAGAAGCGAAAAAGCGAAAAGCGATAAAGCGAAAAAGCGAGAAGCGAAAAAGCGAGAAGCGATCAAGCGAGAAGCGATAAAGCGAGAAGCGATAAAGCGAGAAGCGATAAAGCGAGAAGCGATAAAGCGAGAAGCGATAAAGCGAAAAAGCGAGAAGCGAAGAAGCGATAAAGCTAGAAGCGAAAAAGCGAGAAGCGATAAAGCGAGAAGCGATAAAGCGAGAAGCGATAAAGCGAGAAGCGAAAAAGCGAGAAGCGATAAAGCGAGAAGCGAAAAAGCGTGAAGCGATAAAGCGAGAAACGATAAAGCGAGAAGCAAAAAAGCGAGAAGCGATCAAGCTAGAAGCGATAAAGCGAGAAGCGATAAAGCGAGAAGCGAAAAAGCGAGAAGCGAAAAAGCGAGAAGCAAAAAAGCGAAAAAGCGAAAAGCGAAAAAGCGGGAAGCGAAAAAGCGAGAAGCGATAAAGCGAGAAGCGAAAAAGCGAGAAGCGATAAAGCGAGAAGCGATAAAGCAAGAAGCGAGAAGCGATAGAGCGAAAAAGCGAGAAGCGATACAGCGAGAAGCGATAAAGCGAGAAGCGATAAAGCGAGAAGCGATAAAGCGAGAAGCGAAAAAGCGAGAAGCGAAAAAGCGAGAAGCAAAAAAGCGAAAAGCGAAAAAGCGAGAAGCGATAAAGCGAGAAGTGATAAAGCGAGAAGCGAAAAAGCGAGAAGCGATAGAGCGAAAAAGCAAAAAGCGATCAAGCTAGAAGCGAAAAAGCGAGAAGCGATGGAGCGAAAAAGCGAGAAGTGATAAAGCGAGAAGCGATTAAGCTAGAAGCGATACAGCGAGAAGCGATAAAGCGAGAAGCGAGAAGCGAAAAAGCGAGAAGCGAAAAAGCGAGAAGCAAAAAAGCGAAAAAGCGAGAAGCGATAAAGCGAGAAATGATAAAGCGAGAAGCGAAAAAGCGAGAAGCGATAGAGCGAAAAAGCGAAAAGCGATCAAGCTAGAAGCGAAAAAGCGAGAAGCGATGGAGCGAAAAAGCGAGAAGTGATAAAGCGAGAAGCGATAAAGCGAGAAGCGAAAAAGCGAGAAGCGAAGAAGCGATAAAACTAGAAGCGAAAAAGCGAGAAGCGATAAAGCGAGAAGCGATAAAGCGAGAAGCGATAAAGCGAGAAGCGAAAAAGCGAGAAGCGATAAAGCGAGAAGCGAGAAAGCGAGAAGCGATAAAGCGAGAAGCGAGAAGCGATAGAGCGAAAAAGCGAAAAGCGATAAAGCGAAAAAGCGAGAAGCGATAAAGCGAGAAGCTATAGAGCGAAAAAGCGAGAAACGATAAAGCGAGAAGCGATAAAGCGAGAAGCGATAAAGCGAGAAGCGATAAAGCGAGAAGCGAGAAACGATAAAGCGAGAAGCGAAAAAGCGAGAAGTGATAGAGCTAAAAAGCGGGAAGCGATAAAGCGAGAAGCGAAAAAGCGAGAAGCGATAAAGCGAGAAGCGAGAAGCGGTAAAGCGAAAAGCGAAAAGCGAAAAGCGAAAAAGCGAGAAGCGAAGAAGCGATAAAGCTAGAAGCGAAAAAGCGAGAAGCGATAGAGCAAAAAAGTGAGAAGCGATAAAGCGAGAAGCGAAAAAGCGAGAAGCGATAAAGCAAGAAGCGAAAAAGCGAGAAGCGATAAAGTGAGAAGCGAAAAAGCGAGAAGCGATAGAGCGAAAAAGCGAGAAGCGATAAAGCGAGAAACGAAAAAGCGAGAAGAGAAAAAGCAAGAAGCGAAAAAGCAAAAAGCGAGAAGCGAAAAAGCGAGAAGCGAAAAAGCGAAAAGCGAGAAGCGATAAAGCGAAAAGCGAGAAGCGAATAAGCGAGAAGCGAAAAAGTGAGAAGCGATAGAGCGAAAAATCGAGAAGCGAAAAAGCGAGAAGCGATAAAGCGAAAAGCGAGAAGCGAAAAAGCGAAAAAGCAAAAAGCGATAAATCGAGAAGCGATAAAGCGAGAAGCAATAAAGCGAGAAGCGAAAAAGCGAGAAGCAAAAAAGCGAGAAGCGATAAAGCGAGAAGCGAGAAGCGAAATAGCGAAAAAACGAGAAGCAAAAAAGCGAGAAGCAAAAAAGCGAGAAGCGAAAAAGCGAAAAAGCGAGAAGCGAAAAGCGAAAAAGCGAGAAGCGAAAAAGCGAGAAGCGATAAAGCGATAAGAGAAAAAGCGAGAAGCGATAAAGCAAAAAAGCGAGAAGCGATAAAGCGAGAAGCGAGAAGCGAAAAAGCGAGAGGCGATAGAGCGAGAAGCGAAAAAGCGAAAAGCGTTTAAGCGAAAAGCGAAAAAGCGAGAAGCGAGAACGAAAAAGCGAGAAGCTATAGAGCGAAAAAGCGAGAAGCGAAAAGCGAAAAAACGATAAAGCGAAAAAGCGAGAAGCGAAAAGCGAGAAACAATAAAGCGAGAAGCTTAAAACCGAGAAGCGATAAAGCGAGAAGCGATAAAGCAAAAAACGATAAAGCGAGAAGCGAAAAAGCGAAAAAGCGAGAAGCGATAGAGCAAAAAAGCGATAGAGCGAAAAAGCGAGAAGCGATAAAGCGAGAAGCGAGAAGCGATAAAGCGAAAAAACGAGAAGCGAAAAAGCGAGAAGCGATAAAGCGAGTAGCCAAAAAGCGAGAAGCGATAGAGCGAAGCGAAAAAGCGAGAAGCGATAAAGCGAGAAGCGATAAAGCGAAAAAGCGAGAAGCGATAAA
Organism: Melanophora roralis; assembly: GCA_963583895.1. NCBI lineage: Eukaryota > Metazoa > Arthropoda > Insecta > Diptera > Rhinophoridae > Melanophora > Melanophora roralis. The sequence continues at coordinate 20,205,351 of OY757187.1, read as the reverse complement.
GCGATAAGAGAAAAAGCGAGAAGCGATAAAGCGAAAAAGCGAGAAGCGATAGAGCGAAAAAGCGAAAAGTGTTTAAGCGAAAAGCGAAAAAGCGAGAAGCGAAAAGCGAGAAACGATAAAGCGAGAAGCGATAAAGCGAAAAAGCGAGAAGCGATAAAGCGATAAGAGAAAAAGCGAGAAGCGATAAAGCGAAAAAGCGAGAAGCGAGAAGCGATAAAGCGAGAAGCGATAAAGCGAGAAGCGAGAAGCGAAAAAGCGAGAAGCGATAGAGCGAAAAAGCGAAAAGTGTTTAAGCGAAAAGCGAAAAAGCGAGAAGCGATAAAGCGAAAAAGCGAGAAGCGATTAAGCGAGAAGCCAAAAAGCGAGAAGCGATAGAGCGAAGCGAAAAAGCGAGAAGCGATAAAGCGAAAAAGCGAGAAGCGATAAGAGAAAAAGCGAGAAGCGATAAAGCGAAAAAGCGAGAAGCGATAAAGCGAGAAGCGATAAAGCGAGAAGCGAGAAGCGAAAAAGCGAGAAGCGATAGAGCGAAAAAGCGAAAAGTGTTTAAGCGAAAAGCGAAAAAGCGAGAAGCGATAAAGCGAAAAAGCGAGAAGCGATAAAGCGATAAGAGAAAAAGCGAGAAGCGATAAAGCGAAAAAGCGAGAAGCGATAAAGCGAGAAGCGAAAAAGCGAGAAGCGATAGAGCGAAAAAGCGAGAAGCGATAAAGCGAGAAGCGAGAAGCGAAAAAGCGAGAAGCGATAGAGCGAAAAAGCGAAAAGTGTTTAAGCGAAAAGCGAAAAAGCGAGAAGCGATAGAGCGAAAAAGCGAAAAGTGTTTAAGCGAAAAGCGAAATGCGAGAAGCGAAAAGCGAGAAACGATAAAGCGAGAAGCGAAAAAGCGAGAAGAGAAAAAGCGAGAAGCGATAAAGCGAGAAGCGATAACGCGAGAAGCTAAAAAGCGAGAAGTGATAAAGCGAGAAGCGATAAAGCGAGAAGCGAAAAAGCGAGAAGCGATAAAGCGAGAAGCGAAAAAGCGAGAAGCGAACAAGCGAGAAGCGAAAAAGCGAAAAGCGAAAAAGCGAGAAGCGAGAAGCGATAAAGCGAAAAAGCGAGAAGCGAAAAAGCGAGAAGCGATAAAGCGAGAAGCTAAAAAGCGAGAAGCGATAAAGCGAGAAACGATAAAGCGAGAAGCGATAAAGCGAGAAGTGAAAACGCGAGAAGCGAAAACGCGAGAAGTGAAAACGCGAGAAGCGAAAACGCGAGAAGTGATAGAGCGAAAAAGCGAGAAGCGATAAAGCGAGAAGCGATAAAGCGAGAAGCGAAAAAGCGAGAAGCGATAAAGCGAAAAAGCGAGAAGCGATAGAGCGAAAAAGCGAGAAGCGATAAAGCGAGAAGCGCAAAAGCGAGAAGCGAAAAAGCGAGAAGCGAAAAAGCGAGAAGCGAAAAAGCAAAAAGCGAAAAAGCGAAAAGCGAAAAAGCGAGAAGCGATAAAGCGAGAAGCGAAAAAGCGAGAAGCGAAAAAGCGAGAGGCGATAAAGCGAGAAGCGAAAAAGCGAGAAGCGAAAAAGCGAGAAGCGAAAAAGCGAGAAGCGAAAAAGCAAGAAGCGAACAAGCGAGTAGCGAAAAAGCGAGAAGCGAAAAAGCGAGAAGCGGTAGAGCGAAAAAGCGAGAAGCGATAAAGCGATAAGAGAAAAAGCGAGAAGCGATAAAGCGAAAAAGCGAGAAGCGATAAAGCGAGAAGCGATAAAGCGAAAAAGCGAGAAGCGATTAAACGAGAAAATAAAAAGCGAGAAGCGATAAAGCGAAAAGCGATAAAGCGAGAAGCGAAAAAGCGAGAAGCGATAAAGTGAGAAGCGGAAAAGCGAGAAGCGATAGAGCGAAAACGCGAAAAGCGATAAAGCGAGAAGCGAGAAGCGATAGAGCGAAAAAGCGAGAAGCGATAAAGCGAGAAGCGGGAAGCGAAAAAGCGAGAAGCGAAAAAGCGAGAAGCGAAAAAGCGAGAAGCGAAAAACCGAAAAGCGAGAAGCGAAAAAGCGAAAAGCGAGAAGCAAAAAAGCGAAAAGCGAGAAGCGATAAAGCGATAAAGCGAGAAGCGAAAAAGCGAGAAGCGAAAAAGCGAGAAGCGATAAAGCGAGAAGCGAAAAAGCGAGAAGCGAAAAAGCGAGAAGCGATAGAGCAAAGCGAAAAAGCGATAAAGCCAGAAGCGAAAAAGCGAAAAGCGAAAAAGCGAAAAGCGAGAAGCGAAAAAGCGAAAAGCGAGAAGCGAAAAAGCGAAAAGCGATAAGAGAAAAAGCGAGAAGCGATAAAGCGAGAAGCGAAAAAGCGAGAAGCGAAAAAGCGAGAAGCGAAAAAGCGAGAAGCGAAAAAGCGAGAAGCGAAAAAGCGAGAAGCGATAAAGCGAAAAAGCGAGAAGCGAGAAGCGAAAAAGCTAGAAGCGAAAAAGCGAGAAGCGATAAAATGAGAAGCGATAAACGAGAAGCGAAAAAGCGAGAAGCGATAAAGCGAGAAGCGAAAAAGCGAGAAGCGATAAAGCGAGAAGCGAAAAACCGAGAAGCGATAAAGCGAGAAGCAAAAAAGCGAGAAGCGATAGAGCGAAAAAGCGAAAAAGCGAGAAGCGATAAAGTGAGAAGCGATAAAGCGAGAAGCGAAAAAGTGAGAAACGATAAAGCGAGATGCGAAAAAGCGAGAAGCGATAAAGCGAAAAGCGAGAAGCGATAGAGCGAAAAAGCGAGAAGCGAAAAAGCGAGAAGCGAAAAAGCGAGAAGCGAAAAAGGGAAAAGCGATAAAGCGAGAAGCGATAAAGCGAAAAAGCGAGAAGCAAGAAGCGATAAAGCGAGAAGCGAAAAAGCGAGAAGCGAAAAAGCGAAAACCGAGAAGAGATAAAGCGAGAAGCGAAAAAGCGAGAAGCGAAAAAGCGAGAAGCGATAGAGCGAAAAAGCGAGAAGCGATAAAGCGAGAAGCGATAAAGCGAGAAGCGATAAAGCGAAAAAGCGAGAAGCGATAAAGCGAGAAGCTAAAAAGCGAGAAGCTTTAAAGCGAGAAGCGATAAAGCGAGAAGCGATAAAGCGAGAAGCGAAAAAGCGAGAAGCGATTAAGCGAGAAGCCAAAAAGCGAGAAGCGATAGAGCGAAAAAGCCAGAAGCGATAAAGCGAGAAGCGAAAAAGCGAGAAGCGATAGAGCGAAAAAGCGAGAAGCGATAAAGCGAGAAGCGAGGAGCGAAAAAGCGAGAAGTGAAAAAGCAAGAAGCGAAAAAGCGAGAAGCGAAAAAGCGAGAAGCGAAAAAGCGAGAAGCGATAAAGCGAGAAGCGAAAAAGCGAGAAGCGATAAAGCGAGAAGCGAAAAAGCGATAGAGCGAAGCGAAAAATCGATAAAGCCAGAAGCGAAAAAGCGAAAAGCGATAAAGCGAGAAGCGATAAAGCGAAAAAGCGAGAAGCGATAAAAGAAAAAGCGAAAAGCGAAAAAGCGAGAAGCGATAAAGCGAGAAGCGAGAAGCGAAAAAGCAAGAAGCGATAGAGCGAAAAAGCGAGAAGCGATAAAGCTAGAAGCGAGAAGCGAAAAAGCGAGAAGCGATAGAGCGAAAAAGCGAAAAGCGTTTAAGCGAAAAGCGAAAAAGCGAGAAGCGATAAAGCGAGAAACGAAAAAGCGAGAAGCTATAGAGCGAAAAAGCGAGAAGCGAAAAGCGAGAAACGATAAAGCGAGAAGCGAAAAAGCGAGAAGAGAAAAAGCGAGAAGCGATAAAGCGAGAAGCTAAAAAGCGAGAAGCGATAAAGCGAGAAGCGATAAAGCGAGAAGCGAAAAAGCGAGAAGCGATAAAGCGAGAAGCGAAAAAGCGAGAAGCGATAGAGCAAAAAAGCGAAAAGCGATAAAGCGAGAAGCGAGAAGCGAAAAAGCGAAAAGCGATAGAGCGAAAAAGCGAGAAGCGATAAAGCGAGAAGCGAGAAGCGATAGAGCGAAAAAGCGAGAAGCGATAAAGCGAGAAGCGAAAAGGCGAGAAGCGAAAAAGTGAGAAGCGAAAAAGCGAGAAGCGAAAAAGAGAAAAGCGAAAAAGCGAAAAGCGAGAAGCGAATAAGCGAAAAGCGAGAAGCGATAAAGCGATAAGAGAAAAAGCGAGAAGCGATAAAGCGAGAAGCGAAAACGCGAGAAACGAAAACGCGAGAAGCGAAAACGTGAGAAGCGATAGAGCGAAAAAGCGAGAAGCGATAAAGCGAGAAGCGATAAAGCGAAAAGCGATAAAGCGAGAAGCGAAAAAGCGAGAAGCAAAAAAGTGAGAAGCGATAAAGCGAAAAAGCGAGAAGCGAAAAAGCGAGAAGCAAAAAAGTGAGAAGCGATAAAGCGAAAAAGCGAGAAGCGATAGAGCGAAAAAGCGAGAAGCGATAAAGCGAGAAGCGCAAAAGCGAGAAGCGAAAAGGCGAAAAGCGAAAAAGCGAGAAGCGATAAAGCGAGAAGCGAAAAAGCGAGAAGCGAAAAAGCGAGAAGCGATAAAGCGATAAAGCGAGAAGCGAAAAAGCGAGAAGCGGTAAAGCGAGAAGCGAAAAAGCGAGAAGCGATAGAGCAAAAAAGCAAGAAGCGATAGAGCGAAAAAGCGAGAAGCGAAAAAGCGAGAAGCGATAGAGGGAAAAAGCGAGAAGCGATAAAGCGAGAAGCGAAAAAGCGAGAAGCGAGAAGCGATAAAGCGAGAAGCGATAAAGTGAGAAGCGATAAAGCGAGAAGCGATAAAGCGAAAAAGCGAGAAGCGATAAAGCGAGAAGCGATAAAGCGAGAAGCGAAAAAGCGAGAAGCGATAACGCGAGAAGCGAAAAAGCGAGAAGCGATAAAGTGAGAAGCGATAATGCAAGAAGCGAAAAAGCGAGTAGCAAGAAGCGATAAAGCGAGAAGCGATAAAGTGAGAAGCGATAAAGCGAGAAGCGATAAGGCGAGAAGCGAAAAAGCGAGAAGCGATAAAGCGAAAAAGCGAGAAGCGATAAAGCGAAAAAGCGAGAAGCGATAAAGCGAGAAGCGATAAAGCGATAAAGCGAGAAGCGAAAAAGCGAGAAGCGATAACGCGAGAAGCGAAAAAGCGAGAAGCGATAAAGTGAGAAGCGATAAAGCGAGAAGCGAAAAAGCGAGAAGCGATAAAGCGAGAAGCGATAAAGTGAGAAGCGATAAAGCGAGAAGCGAAAAAGCGAGAAGCGATAAAGCGAGAAGCGAAAAAGCGAGAAGGGATAACGCGAGAAGCGAAAAAGTGAGAAGCGATAAAGTGAGAAGCGATAAAGCGAGAAGCGAAAAAGCGAGAAGCGAAAAAGCGAGAAGCGAGAAGCGATAAAGCGAGAAGCGATAAAGCGAGAAGCGAAAAAGCGAGAAGCGATAAAGGGAGAAGCGAAAAAGCGAGAAGCGATAAAGCGAGAAGCGATAAAGCGAAAAAGCGAGAAGCGAAGAAGCGATAAAGCTAGAAGCTAGAAGCGAAAAAGCGAGAAGCGAAAAAGCGAGAAGCGAAAAAGCGAGAAGCGAAAAGCGATAAAGCGAGAAGCGATAGAGCAAAAAAGCGAGAAGCGATAAAGCGAGAAGCGAAAAGGCGAGAAGCGAAAAAGCGAGAAGCGAAAAAGCGAGAACCGATAAAGCGAGAAGCGAAAAAGCTAGAAGCGAAAAAGCGAGAAGCGATAAAGTGAGAAGCGATAAAGCGAGAAGCGAAAAAGCGAGAAGCGATAAAGCGAGAAGCGAAAAACCGAGAAGCGATAAAGCGAGAAGCAAAAAAGCGAAAAGCGATAGAGCGAAAAAGCGAGAAGCGATAAAGTGAGAAGCGAAAAGCGAGAAGCGAAAAAGTGAGAAACGATAAAGCGAGATGCGAAAAAGCGAGAAGCGATAAAGCGAGAAGCTAAAAAGCGAGAAGCGATAAAGCGAGAAGCGATAAAGCGAGAAGCGAAAAAGCGAGAAGCGATTAAGCGAGAAGCCAAAAAGCGAGAAGCGATAGAGCGAAAAAGCGAGAAGCGATAAAGCGAGAAGCGAAAAAGCGAGAAGCGATAGAGCGAAAAAGCGAGAAGCGATAAAGCGAGAAGCGAGGAGCGAAAAAGCGAGAAGCGAAAAAGCAAGAAGCGAATAAGCGAGAAGCGAGAAACGAAAAAGCGAGAAGCGATAAAGCGAGAAGCGAAAAAGCGAGAAGCGATAAAGCGAGAAGCGAAAAAGCGAGAAGCGATAGAGCGAAGCGAAAAAGCGATAAAGCCAGAAGCGAAAAAGCGAAAAGCGATAAAGCGAGAAGCGATAAAGCGAAAAAGTGAGAAGCGATAAGAGAAAAAGCGAGAAGCGATAAGGCGAAAAAGCGAGAAGCGATAAAGCGAGAAGCGAGAAGCGAAAAAGTGAGAAGCGATAGAGCGAAAAAGCGAAAAGCGTTTAAGCGAAAAGCGAAAAAGCGAGAAGCGATAAAGCGAGAAACGAAAAAGCGAGAAGCTATAGAGCGAAAAAGCGAGAAGCGAAAAGCGAAAAGCGAGAAACGATAAAGCGAGAAGCGAAAAAGCGAGAAGAGAAAAAGCGAGAAGCGATAAAGCGAGAAGCTAAAAAGCGAGAAGCGATAAAGCGAGAAGCGATAAAGCGAGAAGCGAAAAAGTGAGAAGCGATAAAGCGAGTAGCGAAAAAGCGAAAAAGCGAGGAGCGATAGAGCAAAAAAGCGAGAAGCGATAAAGCGAGAAGCGAGAAGCGAAAAAGCGAGAAGCGATAGAGCGAAAAAGCGAGAAGCGATAAAGCGAGAAGCGAGAAGCGATAGAGCGAAAAAGCGAAAAGCGAAAAGCGAGAAGCGAGAAGCGAAAAAGCGAGAAGCGAAAAAGCGAGAAGCGAAAAAGTGAGAAGCGAAAAAGCGAGAAGCGAAAAAGAGAGAAGTGAAAAAGCGAAAAAGCGAAAAAGCGAAAAGCGAGAAGCGATAAAGCGATAAGAGAAATAGCGAGAAGCGATAAAGCGATAAAGCGAGAAGCGAAAACGCGAGAAACGAAAACGCGAGAAGCGAAAACGCGAGAAGCGATAGAGCGAAAAAGCGAGAAGCGATAAAGCGAGAAGCGATAAAGCGAAAAGCGATAAAGCGAGAAGCGAAAAAGCGAGAAGCAAAAAAGTGAGAGGCGATAAAGCGAGAAGCGATAAAGCGAGAAGCGAAAAAGCGAGAAGCGAAAAAGCGAGAAGCGAAAAAGCGAGAAGCGAAAAAGCAAGAAGCGATAAAGCGAAAAAGCGATAAAGCGAGAAGCGATAAAGCGAGAAGCAAAAAAGCGAGAAGCGATAACGCGAGAAGCGAAAAAGCGAGAAGCGATAAAGTGAGAAGCGATAAAGCGAGAAGCGAAAAAGCGAGAAGCGAGAAGCGATAAAGAGAGAAGCGATAAAGTGAGAAGCGATAAAGCGAGAAGCGAGAAGCGATAAAGCGAGAAGCGAAAAAGCGAGAAGCGATAACGCGAGAAGCGAAAAAGCGAGAAGCGATAAAGTGAGAAGCGATAAAGCGAGAAGCGAAAAAGCGAGAAGCGAGAAGCGATAAAGCGAGAAGCGATAAAGTGAGAAGCGATAAAGCGATAAAGCGAAAAAGCGAGAAGCGATAAAGCGAGAAGCGAAAAAGCGAGAAGCGATAAAGCGAGAAGCGATAAAGCGAGAAGCTAAAAAGCGAGAATCGAAGAAGCGATAAAGCTAGAAGCGAAAAAGCGAGAAGCGAAAAAGCGAGAAGCGAAAAAGCGAGAAGCGAAAAGCGATAAAGCGAGAAGCAAAAAAGCGAGAAGCGATAGAGCGAAAAAGCGAGAAGCGATAAAGCGAGAAGCGAAAAAGCGAGAAGCGAAAAAGCGAGAAGCGAAAAAGCGAGAAACGATAAAGCGAGAAGCGATAGAGCAAAAAAGCGAGAGGTGATAAAGCGAGAAGCGAAAAAGCGAGAAGCGAAAAAGCGAGAAGCGAAAAGCGATAGAGCGAAAAAGCGAGAAGCGAAAAAGCGAGAAGCGAGAAGCGAAAGGGCGAGAAGCGAAAAAGCGAGAAGCGAAAAAGCGAAAATCGAGAAGCGAAAAAGCGAGAAGTATAAAGCGATAAAGCGAAAAAGCGAGAAGCGATAAAGCGAGAAGCGAAAAAGCGAGAAGCGATAAAGCGAGAAGCGAAAAAGCGAGAAGCGATAAAGCGAGAAGCGGAAGAGCGAGAAGCGAAAAAGCAAGAAGCGATAAAGCGAGAAGCGAAAAAGCGAGAAGCGATAAAGCGAGAAGTAATAAAGCGAGAAGCGAAAAAGCGAGAAGCGATAAAGCGAGAAGCGAAAAAGCGAAAAGCGAAGAAGCGAAAAGCTAGAAGCGAAAAAGCGAGAAGCGATAAAGCGAGAAGCGATAAAGCGAGAAGCGAAAAAGCGAGAAGCTATAACGCGAGAAGCGAAAAAGCGAGAAGCGATAAAGCGAGAAGCGATAAAGCGAGAAGCGATAAAGCGAGAAGCGATAAAGCGAGAAGCGAAAAAGCGAGAAGCGATAGAGCGAAAAAGCGAGAAGCGATAAAGCGAGAAGCGAAAAAGCGAAAAAGCGAGAAGCGATAAAGCGAAAAAGCGAGAAGCGAAAAAGCGAGAAGCGATAAAGCCAGAAGCGAAAAAGCGAGAAGCGATAAAGCGAGAAGCGATAAAGCGAGAAGCAAAAAAGCGAGAAGCGATAAAGCGAGCAGCGATAAAGCGAGAAGCGAAAAAGCGAGAAGCGATACAGCGAGAAGCGAAAAAGCGAGAAGCGATAAAGCGAAAAAGCGAGAAGCGAAAAAGCGAGAAGCGAAAAAGCGAGAAGCAATAAAGCGAGAAGCAAAAAAGCGAGAAGCGATAAAGCGAGAAGCGATAAAGCGATAAAGCGAATAGCGAAAAAGCGAGAAGCGATAAAGCGAGAAGCGATAAAGCGAGAAGCGATAAAGCGATAAAGCGAGAAGCGAAAAAGCGAGAAGTGATAAAGCGAGAAGCGATAAAGCGAGAAGCGAAAAAGCGAGAAGCGATAAAGCGAGAAGCGAAAAAGCGAAAAGCGAAAAGCGAAAAAGCGAGAAGCGATAAAGCGAAAAAGCGAGAAGCGAAAAAGCGAGAAGCGATAAAGCCAGAAGCGAAAAAGCGAGAAGCGATAAAGCGAGAAGCGATAAAGCGAGAAGCGAAAAAGCGAGAAGCGATAAAGCGAGAAGCGATAAAGCGAGAAGCGAAAAAGCGAGAAGCGATAAAGCGAGAAGCGAAAAAGCGAGAGGCGATAAAGCGAAAAAGCGAGAGGCGAACAAGCGAGAAGCGAAAAAGCGAGAAGCAATAAAGCGAGAAGCGAAAAAGCGAGAAGCGATAAAGCGAGAAGCGATAAAGCGATAAAGCGAGAAGCGAAAAAGCGAGAAGCGATAAAGCGAGAAGCGATAAAGCGAGAAGCGAAAAAGCGAGAAGCAATAAAGCGAGAAGCGAAATAGCGAGAAGCGATAAAGCGAGAAGCGATAAAGCGATAAAGCGAGAAGCGAAAAAGCGAGAAGCGATAAAGCGAGAAGCGATAAAGCGAGAAGCGATAAAGCGAGAAGCGATAAAGCGAGAAGCGATAAAGCGAGAAGCGAAAAAGCGAGAAGCGATAAAGCGAGAAGCGAAAAAACGGGATGCGATAAAGCGAGAAGCGATAAAGCGAGAAGCGATAAAGCGAGAAGTGAAAAAGCGAGAAGCGATATAGCGAGAAGCGAAAAAGTGAGAAGCGATTAAGCGAGAAGCGAAAAAGCGATAAAGCGAGAAGCAAAAAAGCGAGAAGCGATAAAGCGAGAAGCGAAAAAGCGAGAAGCGATAAAGCGATAAAGCGAGAAGCGAAAAAGCGAGAAGCGAAAAAGCGAGAAGCGATAAAGCAAGAAGCGAAAAAGCGAAAAAGCGAGAAGCGAAAAAGTGAAAAGCGAGAAGTGAAAAAGCGAGAAGCGATAAAGCGATAAAGCGAGAAGCGAAAAAGCGAGAAACGAAAAAGCGAGAAGCGAAAAAGCGAGAAGCAAAAAAGCGAAAAGCGAAAAGCGAGAAGCGAAAAGCAAAAATGCGAGAAGCGATAAAGCGAGAAGTGAAAAAGCGAAAAGATAGAAACGAAAAAGCGAGAAGCGAGAAGCGAAAAAGCGAGAAGCGAAAAGCGAGAAGCGAAAAAGCGAGAAGCGATAAAGCGAGAAGCGAAAAAGCAAGAAGCCATAAAGCGAGAAGCGAAAAAGCGAGAAGCGATAAAGCGAGAAGCAATAAAACGAGAAGCGACAAAGCGAAAAGCGATAAAGCGAGAAGCGAAAAAGCGAGAAACGAAGAAGCGATTAAGCGAGAAGCGATAAAGCAAGAAGCGAAAAAGAGAGAAGCGAAAAAGCGAGAAGCGAGAAGCGAAAAAGCGAGACGCGAGAAACGAAAAAGCGAGAAAGCGAAATGCGATAAAGCGAAAAGCGAGAAAGCGAGAAGCGATAAAGCGAAAAGCAAAAAGCGAGAAGCGAACAAGCGAGAAGCGAAAAAGCAAGAAGCGAAAAAGCGAGAAGCGATAAAGCGAGGAGCGAGAAGCGATAAAGCGAGAAGCGAAAAAGTGAAAAGCGAGAAGCGAAAAAGCGAGAAGCGATAAAGCGAAAAGCGAGAAGCGAAAAAGCGAGAAGCGATAAAGCGAAAAGCGAAAAAGCGAAAAGAGAGAAGCGAAAAAGCGAGAAGCGAGAAGCGAAAAAGCGAGAAGCGAAAAAGTGAAAAGCGAGAAGTGAAAAAGCGAGAAGCGATAAAGCGATAAAGTGAGAAGGGAAAAAGCGAGAAGCGAAAAAGCGAGAAGCAAAAAAGCGAGAAGCGAAAAAGCGAGAAGCGAAAAAGCGAAAAAGCGAGAAGCGAAAAAGCGAGAAGCGATAAAGCGAGAAGCGAAAAAACGACAAGCGAAAAAGCGAGAAGCGATAAAGCGAAAAGCAAAAAAGCGAGAAGCGAAAAAGCGAGAAGCCATAAGGCGAGAAGCGAAAAAGCGAAAAAGCGAAGAAGCGATAAAGCGAGAAACGAAAAAGCGAGAAAGCGAAATGCGAGAAGCGAAAAAGCGAGAAGCGATAAAGCGAGAAGCGAAAAGCAAAAAGCGAGAAGCGAACAAGCGAGAAGCGAAAAAGCGAGAAGCGATAAAGCGAGGAGCGAGAAGCGAGGAGCGAGAAGCGATAAAGCGAGAAGCGAAAAAGTGAAAAGCGAGAAGCGAAAAAGCGAGATGCGATAAAGCGAGAAGCGATAAAGCGAGAAGCGAAAAAGCGATAAAGCGAGAAGCGAAAAAGCGAGATAGCGAGAAGCGAAAAAGCGAAAAAGCGAGAAGCAATAAAATTATTATTTAACATTATTTTATGAATTGAAATTTGCAACATATTATAAAAAACATGTGTTTTTTTCAATTTTTACTAATTTGTTTTTGTAGTAGCTTAGAGATACATATTCTGATTTCAAGAATATTTAACGTAGAGAACGCAGCCGGCTATTAGCAGCCGCCACCGACTTTTACCTATCGGCTTCGTTCTCTGGCGACGAGTATTTGACGTACACATAATGATGCCATATTAAATTGTTAGCTCATGATAAAAATTGTTTGCATAAGGTGGCCAGATATGTCTAGACGTGACAAATTCATGACTAGACAAATGTCAATATTCATAAAATAACATTCGGCATTTTTAAACTGTTTTATTTATACTAAGTTCGACGTTTGGCTAGGGACGACATCGTGTGCGTTCTCATTTGGCACACGGCACATCAAGTTGATCTCGAGAAATAAATATGGAGGAATGTTTAGATTGTTATTATTATTTTATTTAAATCTTATAAAAAAAATACCAAAATCGAATACGTTATTGTTATTACAAAAAATAAATAAACAAATACACATACAAGAGCAAAATTGATTTTTGATTAAAACTATAATTTTGAAAATTTTTAAGCAATATAATATATGTTATTAAGTTTTAACAAAAGAAAGACAAGAAATTATTGTGCCAACATTTTTCTCTCTACCACAAGGCTGAATGCAAAGAAATTCTTTGCATTTTTAAAAAGTAAATTTTTTTATAGGGTGGTAGTAGTTTTTCAACAGCTAAATTGGGGAAAAAATGTCGTTTTTGTTTTTGATTTCGTTGAGTGGTTTGTTAAAAAATATATGTAACATTAACAATTTTTTACAAGTAAGCCTCGATCAATGCATAAATGAATGATTAGCTGTGCTCTTATTTTGATATTTTTGTGTTGATACACATTATTTATATGTAAATATCGCAAAGAGTGATTATTTAAACGAAACGATCTTCGGTTTGTGTTCAAGATACCGAAACATTTATTACACATTTGAATTCACATATAATCATTTCCTACCTAAAGTTTTTTGAAAATATGCTGTGCAGCAAAAAACAACTCACACGACGATAAAAATGTGCTGTAGTTGCTGCAACCTACGGTATCCATTAAGTTATTTGCAACTTATAAGTTTTTTGTGTTTTGAAAAAGCTCATACAAAGTATTTAATAAAGAAAAAGTTTCAAATATTATTTAATTGTAAAATTATTGCTTTTTATTGGTTAATTTGAAAGAATAAAATATTTTTAAAAATTGTTAAGTATGAATGAATTATTATTTCTTTTAATTATTATTTTTCTTTACATTTGTTATTGAATAGATTACTATTTTAAAATTTAATAAACCTTAAAAATGTTTACTGTCCTTAAAGTTCTGCTTATTTCATCACAAGCAGCTCAATAATTTTTGATTAATCATAAAAAAATTACCTTCTTTATATTTACTTATCATTCAGTTCAATTGCATAAAGGCCTTTATACTGTCAATAATACAGTTCATTAACATGATTGTGTACTTTAGCTTGCTTTGTGTATTGGATCCTTTAGACATGTGAGATTTATATTACTGTGCTGAATAAGTATATATATAAATATACATGAAATCACTAACATTATCAAAAAACATCATGTTAGTGTTGACTTTAGACCATTCATGTTAACGTTTTTTCATGTTATAACACCGTTGGTAGTGCATATGTTAAAGCAACAGTGTTATAGCATTATGTTATAACAACAATCAAGGATAATGGAGACCGTAGGTGTAATTTACACATAAAAATTGATAGCAAATGCTCTTCATATAACCGTTATGCTTTTGTTTATGTCAAAAGTGTTTAATACTAATCGAGACCGTAGCTATTTTATCGTATCGACATATGGCGTACCTCCACACGCAGAACTTTTGTTGGTGCTACTTTAGTTGCATGTGTCGAAAAAATCTATTTAAAGGTGTAGCTGGGCTTTTCAAATCTTGACGATGTAGAAACGCCTTTTTGAAACTATTATTATACCAGCTGTTTCATGTTTACCACGTGCAAAGCATTTTCTTGATTTGTTTGTGTTTTTAATCCAAAAAATTTTAAACAGATAATCTTAGACTATTTTAGTAAAATTGTTGAAATAAAATGGCCAAGAAAAGCAAAAAATCAGTTGCTGATGGGGTCTATGCTAAAAAAACAGTAAAAAAAGAAAATCCATTTGCCCTGGTTGTTCCGGCAACATCGAAACATTTAAATCCGTTTGAAGTTCATATTAACAAGGAAAAATTTAAAATATTAGGAAGAACATGTAAACATGATAGAGGATTACCAGGAGTGTCCCGCGCCAAAGCAGTTAAAAGACGCAAGGAAACCTTAGGACAGGAATTCATGGAAAAGTATAAGACTAACAAATTTAAAGATCGCCGTATAGGCAAACATTTAACTACTGATCAACTTAGCGAGGATGTAATAAATGCTCGTTTTGTAGCAGATAAAATCGAACGCTTAAAGCAATCGAAACAGTCTCGCTTCAATCTAAATGATGACGAAATTCTTACACATCGCGGTCAAACTTTGGAGGAAATTGAACAATTTCGTGATGAAAGATCAGAGGATGAAGATGAAGAAGAGAAGGGATTAAACGGTATGTAAAATTAGTATATGTATATCAAACGGCAAATAATTTTATTCCTTACAGCTGAGTTCACGGAAGCAGCTCATTTTGGGGGCGATTCCTCAGAGGTAAAAGATCGAAAAAGCGCTATCGAGGAAATGATTGTTGAACAAAAACGACGAAAACTAGAAATTGCTAAGGATAAGGACGAAGTATTTAGTTTGACAGAAAAATTAGATGCCAACTATAAAAACCTTATGGGTTTGGTCGGTAAAATGTCTAAAAACGAGATGAAAGCAAAAACCGAACCTGATGACTATGATCGTTTGGCAAAGGAATTGATTTTTGAACCTAGAGGCGTAGTTGCAGATAAATTGTTATCAGAACAAGATATTGCTAAAAGAGAAAAGGAGCGCCTTGAAAAGCTGGAAAAAGAACGTGCAAAACGAATGAGAGCAGATGGCGAAGAGGATGAAGAAACCAAAAAAATAAACCATAGATCTGCAGATGATTTAGATGATGGTTATTTTGCCAATGAAGAGGTTGAGGTAGAAAATATATTGGCTTATAATATGGATGGTAAGTAATAGATAATAAAAGCACATCTAAGATGGTTTAGTTCTTAAATATATATCTGTTTGCACGCATGTCCTTATGTGTTTGTTAGGAATAAATTTAAAAAAATCGATCCCACTTTTTTAAGAAAAAAATACTTATTTATGTACCTATATGCAGTTAATGATTATGGTTGGGTTTGGTTTTAAAATGTTGATATAATGTAACAAATCTGGCAATGTTCATGATAGGTTTTATCAAAAATAGGTTTTCATATTGTACGAGTTTATTTAATTTTATAAATTTCTTTTATTTCTAAACAAGGAACTTTAAATGGCAAGTCACAAGACAATGATGATAATTTGGAAAAGGAAAAATGTAAAGATGATTATAACAATGAGGAGGCAGAGGAAGATGAATGCGAGGACGATGAGGAAGAAGACGAAACTGAAGATGAATTAAGCGACCTAAAATTTACCGACTCAGAGGATGATGAAAACGTGGATGTACCAATTATACAAAAATCAAACACTGAATGCAAAGAGAAAAATAAAGTAAGCGCTGTAAATCTAAAAAGAAATGATCTTCCATTCACCATTGACATGCCTAAAAGCTATGAGGGCTTTGCAAAATTTTTAAACCAATATACACTTCAGGATCAAGCAATTATAGTAGAAAGACTGATTAAATGCAATCATCCCAAACTGGAAGGTGTAAATCGGGAAAATATTGTTAAAGTTTTTGCGTTTCTCTTACAGCTTTTAAATGAAAAGTTTTCCGATGCCAGCCAAGAAGATATACGGGAGCAATTTCAATTTCTGTCTTCCATAATGCCTCATCTCTTTGACTTGATGCACTTAAATCCGGAAAAAATGTCAACATCTTTACTGGACGTAATTAAAGAGAAATATGCTGAATTTAAAAAGAACTCCAAACAATTCCCATCCTTAGAAGTTTTGATTTTCTTAAAGCTGGTATCAAACTTATGTTCCACTTCTGATTTCAGACATCCCATAGTCACGCCCTGTTATATATTTATACATCATATCTTATCTAAAGCAAAAGTGCGTAGTCGCCAAGATATTGCTATGGGTCTGTTTTTAGTTACATTAAGTTTTGAATATGGACAAATTTCAAAAAGATTTGTACCTGCTGCCTTTAATTATCTGTTGGGTATTGTTTTTCTTAGTATACCCAAAAGGCCAATTGAGCTAATTAAAGTACTGCCGCCTTTTCAAAGTCAAGGCTTTTTTAGTAAACTCCTGGCCATACCGGAAGACTCAAAAGCCTTTTTAGATATTAAAGAGGAAACTTTAAAGGCTGAAGATCTAGTTACACAAACGTTTTCCAACGATTTTAAAGTAAGATCTTTAAATCAATGTTTAAAGTTAATACAGGATGCTGTTACATTAGTCGATGATACTATTGGTGGTAATTTTTTGGTAAACCCGTTATTGGAAATGTTGCAAAGATTGCCGTTAACCGCCTATCCTTCTTATGTAAAGTATAACTACGAAGAGACAAAAAAAGCTTTAGAAAATCTAATCAAAAAACCTCTTAAGAAACTAGTACCTCCAGAAAAGAAACCGAAAGCTTTGCGTCTGCTAGAGCCTCGCATTGAAACCGTTTACGATGATAAACGTCGACCTAAATTGTCAGCCGAGAAGGAAGAAAAAGTTAAACTTTTGGCAAAAATTAAAAGAGAAACTAAAGGAGCCATACGAGAAATACGCCGTGATACTGAATTTCTGCAGAAAATACGTATATCGCAACAATTGGAAAGGTATTTATTTGACAATTTAAAAAATAAATTTTATATATTTGAAAATATATATAAATTCTTTACAGTGACAAGGAACGTCGCGAAAAGGTTAAACGGATTTACGCCGAAGCTTCTCAGCAGCAAGGTGAACTTAATGCTTTGGATAGAGCAAAGAAAAAGAAAAAAATGTAAATCCACTTTCACCAACACATTGTATAAAACACACATACATAAATATGTAGATTTTTCGTTAAGATATATATACACATGTATAGTAATAAATTGTTTAATATTTTTATTATAAAAATATTTAAAACTATTCGTTTTTTTGTAGCAAAACTTGTGAAATTTGTATAAACTATTTAGTACTTTCCTTTCGACATTTCACGACATCTAAGTGTGGCCGCTTCCACAGCTCCGGCTACAGCTGCTCTAAAACCAGCTTCCTCTAAATGCTTTAAAGCTGCTGCAGTTGACCCGGCTGGACTTGTAACATTATCTTTTAAAGAACCTGGATGCTCTTTTGAGTCTCTTACTAAAAGTCCCGAACCCATTACTGTTTGAGACGCTAGACGATATGCCATATCTCGTGGTATTCCCATACGAACAGCACCATCAGCCAAAGCTTCGATCATGACAAATACGTATGCTGGTCCACTGCCACTTAAGGCGGTTATAGGATCCAGTAAATGTTCATTAACTTCTTCACATGTTCCAATTGCCTCCAAAAGAGTTTGAGTATTTTGGGCATCTTGTTCAGTGGCTTTAGTGCCACGTACAAATACTGAACAACCGGATTGTACGAGGGCAGGTGTATTTGGCATGACTCGAATTACCCGTGAACTTGTGGCAAGATTCTGAAAGTTAAAAGCACATTTATTAATGCTAAATACATAAATATTTTTTTAAATTTATTTATTTCGAGATGTGTATTATTGAAAATTTCAATGGTAAAATTTGAAATTGTGATAGTTTATTATTTATTTATTAAGTGCTTTTAATATTTTTTAATAGTTTAGCGATTGTTTTAATGTTTAGAAGGCGAATTCTCCAACACAACAGTAAAAAAAATTAAATTTACATAATTTACCATTTACAAGCAAACTTACTAGGCACTCTATTACCACATGGGAAAACCGCTAATATTAATTAAGAAATATTTATTTACTTTAACAATTTTGCAACATTAACAACTGTAGACATACAAATATAAATTATAAAAAATAAAGATAGCACTCACAAATGCATGTACGTATTATGCATGTACAATTATATATGTATGTGTGTATGTGGGCATTTATAAACTTAAAATATATACATATTGTGCTATTGTTTAAAGTTATTTTTACCTCTTCTATTGTTTTAATTGTAACTCCCATTGCTACAGAGATAAAAAGCTTTTCGCCACTTTTTGATTTGATTTCAGCTAAAACCTGAGGAACAGTTTGTGGTTTTAGAGATATAAATATAATATCGGAATTCTTTATGATGGGGTCATTTGTTGTTATGGTTTCAACTCCAAGTTTCTATTAAAAATGTAAAAAATGCAAAAAATATATTATTTTTATAAGTACATATGTATGTATTATTTAATAAAAGAAATAATCAGCCTTATTTTGTTTAGCGTTGTCGTGTCGATTGCTATCGAATTCGTATTGTAATTGATGTTTCAGGTTCGAAATTTTATTTAATAATAATACAAAATATATTCCTTGTTACAAAACAAAACATAAATTTAATAATTTAAGTTTAAACAAAGTATTTTGTTTTAACAATTCGACACAAGAACGACAAGGGTGCTATTTATTTAACACTGGCGTATTTATTTGTTAGGCGATATCAGAAAGTAAAAAACGACTACGCCAACCATTAGGCTGTATATTTTTAATATTTTACCTTAAATGACTGCAGTGAAATTGAATCAGATGGATGTACACTAGATATAATCGATTCAGGTTTAACTAATCCTGAAAATTTTTTACAAATGATAAATATTTACTTTGTAGCATATAGATACCTATACAAACGTACATACATATATGCATGTGTACATATATATGTATGTATATTCAAAGATAGATGATAATTAAAGTATTTAAATTAAAAAATAAACCTAATTTTGAACTGATTTGATTCCTTTAATAAAAACATTTTAAATTAAGTCTTAGAAGCTTGCAAATTTTGTAAAGTAAAGAAATAAAAATTCAAAAAGTGACGCGTTCGAAAAGAAACGTTACACTACTTTATTACATACAGTGTGTTAAACCATTTTATTGTTTGTAAAAATATTTGACCGTTAAGCTGTCATGTACTAAAAACTTTTTTTGAACTCCTGTTTTTATTTTCATATTTTTGTATATACATACTTATGCACGTATTTACACACATATATTTATTTTGTTTGTATTATAAGTACCTACATACATACATATATATACATATGTATATGTACCTGCGGATATAAAACCCTTAGCCATAGCTTGGGCTATTCTTCCACCACCCAAAAAGCCAATTTTTCCAATTTTATTCATTTTTATATTATAAAAAATTTGTAGTTGAATTATTTTAAAGATGTAATTAAAGGAAATTAATTATCACGCCTTTATTTGTAAGAACACAAATAAATACTCAATTATTTAGACTTTGAGGTTGTAACAGAAAGCTGTTTTTGTTTGCATGAAATGCATAGATAAGCCTATGCCTTTGTTGTACATATTCTCCATTACCCACACAATAAAAATAAATGCTTCTATAAAAAATTTTATTACGCAAAAAATTACAAACATACGCTTGTATGTTTTAGTTCGGACCGCCAAACCATTTTAATCTATTTTTTTCATATCAGGTCGTTATCAGTTTTAATAATTTTAAACAATAAACAAATAAAACACTTGTAAAAATGTACTAAAAATATATATTCATAAAAATTTAGTATTAAAAAAATCCTAAATCAAGGCCAGAAAGAGGCTGGTAAACCCAAAAATAAAAAAAATATATGCTGCATTATTCATATTGGAAATCATATAATTATCTTAAAATAGAAATGCCGTAACTCGTGTTTTTAAAACCGAGATTTTTTTGGCTTATTGTGGCAGACTATTTATTGAAATAAACGAAAATCTGGAAATACGAGCTAGAGCCTTTCTATATTAGGGTAACCACATGTATTATTAATTTTGTTATAATAAATTGCACACAGCTTACCTAATAGTGATTAAGTGTCAAGTGATAAAACATTCTTTATTCAAGTTTTGCTTTTAAGTTTTTGTTCAATTAAAAAGTTGCTAAAAAAAATTAGTGTGGTCCACTAAAAGATACAAATAACGAATTTATTAAAGTTCTACAACATCTTGTCAAACTCTTTATAAAAATATCCTGGATGAAGTTTAATCAATTTTAGCGTTAATTAAAGAACATACATATATACATATGACAAAGCTGATAAAAAGATTTTCGAATCCTTATACTAATACATTATGATGTTTTTTTGATTTAAAACAACTTTTATATAAATATTTTTTCTAAATATGTATTCAAAAATGCAAAATATATTTTCTGTTTTTAAATAAATAAAGTTGATATTTGAATACTTTCTAGATCTATTTATTTTTTCGAAACCTATTAATTGGTTAAAATAACATTATTTTGAGTTTGAATCAAGGTACATTCATTTTATGCAATTTTTTTTTGATTTATCTAATGCATTTTTTGTGCCATTTTCAACATTTTTTTTTGTGCCATATTGAACACTTTTTAAAAAATTTTCACGCTTTTTTTAACTTGCCCCGTTAATTTGCATTGGCATTTAAATAAGTAAATATTAGATTTATCCATTTTGTTAGAATTTTTTAATATTTTAATATTATCGAATATTAATTTTATTATTGTGTTTCTAAGGACAGATATTTATTTATATGCATATTTTTTTAATTTTAGTCTTTGGATAACAAAAAACTTCACAGACTATAATTAGATATAAATATTAACAGACAAATTCAGTTATTACTATTATGTATAAAAATATATTTTAAAGCGCATAAAAGATATAATTTGAAATTGTGTGTATATTGGTATGAAAATTAAAAATGATAAATTAGTTATGGGCACTTTTTAAGGTAATAAACAAATTATCATTAAATTCCATTTAAAAAATTTATATATACCGTTTAAATAAGAATCAAATAAATTAATAAACGAACAATTCAAAATGCGAGTAAAATCGTGTTATGTTGTTCTGAAGGCATTCAACCTAACAACATCATATGGATATATATCTGCCCGAAATCTAAATTGATTGGTTTTCTGCACTCAAACAAGTTTATTATCTCGGCTTGAAATTTACTCGGACTCGTTTTACAGAACAGTACCTCGTTTCTGTATGGTATGTGAGAAGTTCTTTAGTCGAGAAATTTATAGTCGCCCTGTCAAGGACAGAATGAATCAAAGAAAAACTATTATAAATTTTTAATGTAAACTTGCAATATATTTAAATTATATGACTCGCCCTGTTAATTACTGGAAGACTTCCATAATCTTATAAAATTTCTCGATGCGAAAACTTCCCGCAAGTTACAGAAACGAGGCACTGGATAGAAAATAACAGTTATTGTACAAGGTTGACCATATAAGTGCTATTTTAAACAAATAAAATAATTTTTTGTGGATAAATAACACTTAATAACAAAAGGCACTAAGGAAAGCTTTCCAGCTCTGATAAAACTGTTTCTCATCGATAAATGTGTATTAACCGATTACTATAAAGCCTTTTGACATCACAATAATAATTTTTTAAGAAGTGCAGACATTTTCAGCTGCTGTGGAATTTTGTGAAAAAAAAAATATTTATAAACTATTATTAAACAAATTAAAACCATAGATTATTCATCTGTGGTTAAAAAATTTAACTAAACGTTGCAAAAACCAGTTTCTGCATAATGTAAAGAAAACTCAGTGAAAGATTTGCTTTAAAACTTAAATAATCAAAACTTGCAACTACGTATTTTAACAAAATTTAATTGTTTTTAATCGTTTTTATTACGTGTGGAATTAAGTACGTGCGAGTTAAGTATTGGCCTTTGCAAAGAAGGCAAGGTGGAGAAACTCGCCAAAACAAGGAAGTTTATAATTTCGAATGCAAGTTCATATCGAAATTGTTAAAAAGCAAATTAAAGAAAACTTCCACAACCCGTTTTTAGCACTGCTACACAAAAGGTAAATAAATACACGTCTATGGGAGGCAATAGGGCATTTTGCTCGCTCCTTTATTAGTAAGTATTTTTAATTGTTTTATAGTTGAAAAAATAAAACGAATACAACAATAATAGCAAAAATAAAAAAAAAGCGAAATAAGTTTAACACGAAGGTCAGTGCAAAGTGGTAAATAGGTATATGGATGTGAGATTAAATTTGTTTTTACACATTTAAAACAAAAAAATTAAAGAAATAATTTTAAGATTAATTTAGCATTAAAGAAACTTTTGTTCGTATATATTTCGCAAAAGCACACATGTAGCATTTTCTTATTGTAATTGTAGTTATATCTACCTACGCATGTTAGTTTAAAATGCCAAGTTTTACTTTAAAACTGGGCAGAGCTTATAGATCGAGCAAGCTTTATCAAAAAACAGTTTTTGTGTTTAATTAACCGTTTAGGTAGTTTGTTATTTCTACAATGTTCCTTTTAATTAGTCAAGTTGATTTACTCATGTCCGTCTGTTAAAATCTACTTTCCAAGCCAATTTAAGTCGTACGGATCCGGTTTTGCTGTCAAATTATGAGAAATATCTGATTATAGGTGACTTACCATTATGCCATAACCATAACCATAGAAACCAATTGAATATTTTTTAATGGCAACGATTATGGTTATGGCATTATGTTATGGCCGTATAATATAAGCTTAATGGATGTTGAAAGTCATTACAAAGTAAGCTGTACCCAGTTTATGCTGGGTACTTACAAAAGTAAGCAATTTATTTTTTATTAGCCTAATTACAAAGAAAACATACAAATGAAAAGATACCGAAATAAACGTTGTTTTAATACCGTTACCGGTTATGATATAATTAAAAATAACGATACGGATACCGAAATGAGAAATTTTTTAATACCGCTACCGAAACTGATTCTGTTATTCGTCTAGGTTGCCAATCTTGCCTTTTTGCCATTTTTTTTCGTTATTTTGTAAAAAGGCCGTTTAGTGTTAGTGAATTCGTCTTGATATTTTGTGAAAGGGAATTAAAGATTTATTATATAGCTATTTAAAATTTTTTTTTACATTAATTTTCTCAAGCACAAAAATGAAATTTAGAGGTCGAATTTTTTGAATGCGCCTTGACACTGTGCAAGTGTACCCTGGATTACACTCCCCTATTACCAATGTCTACTTGCAAATTATTAATTAGTGCAAAATTAAACAATATTGTTATTTATTTCTTTAAAAATATCGATCAAAAGACTATTTCAACACATACCTCCAAATTAGTAACGATTTTGGGTCAAGTTGACGTACGCAATCTAAATGAAATTCAATTATTTCTACGCAAACCTCACTGAAAAAATCTTTTTTTGAATTTTTTATGCATCGCTTATTTGCACAAAAAACAGCATAACTCAGAAAAAATAAATTTTTCGAGTTAACAATGCAGAATTGTTGGTAATGTTATGCTTTACACCGTACGTTTGAAGAGAAAATGCCGCTTGCCTTTTCTAGTAAACTTTAGTAAATTGGAAATTTCAACCGCTTTTTTCTCGAAATGGTTTTTATTTTGAATTATGACGTTGTTTCAGC
This sequence comes from Melanophora roralis, assembly GCA_963583895.1. Lineage (NCBI taxonomy): Eukaryota > Metazoa > Arthropoda > Insecta > Diptera > Rhinophoridae > Melanophora > Melanophora roralis. Next base: position 20,182,429 of record OY757187.1, on the reverse strand, counting down.
AAATAAGCGATATGTTTTTTCAAACAAAAGGTGACATTCTTTTAACACAATTTACTTTTAATACAAGTAGTTAACTCTTTTTAACTAAATTTTCTTAACTTTAATTATAGTTATTAATTTTTCTGATTTGCAACTGCATTACTTGCTACAGTCATGGAGGTTAAAAAAATGCCCAACTCGTCGTCGGGCCGTAAACAGCCCACAGCTGTTTCGCGTATGAAACAAGATTATATGCGTTTAAAACGTGATCCGTTGCCTTATATCACCGCAGAACCTTTACCCAATAATATTTTAGAATGGCACTATGTCGTTAAAGGGCCAGAAGATTCACCATATTATGGTGGCTATTACCATGGTACCCTATTATTTCCTAGAGAATTTCCTTTTAAGCCGCCATCGATTTATATGTTGACGCCCAATGGACGTTTTAAAACAAATACCCGGCTTTGTTTGAGTATATCAGGTAAGCTGAAATTTTATCATTCTTGCAAAAGTTTTTTTAATATATAAAAAAGAATCGTGATACAAATCTTTGTGTTTAGTTCTTAAAAAATTAAGTCAAACAGCTTAATAATTAAAAATAATAAGCAAAAGATATTTATTTAATAGTAATATTTATTATATCCATATTTATTATTATGTATTGATTGATTAAATTGCTTGTTTAACTCTAGATTTCCATCCCGATACGTGGAATCCAACCTGGTGTGTAGGCACAATTCTTACTGGTTTATTAAGCTTTATGGTGTGTTTTCATTTTCATACCCAAAATTATAAAAATTAATTTAACTCTTACTTTAATTTCTATATTTTCAGTTGGAAAGTACTGCGACCTTAGGTTCAATTGAAACAACAAATTATGAAAAACAACAACTCGCCAAAAAATCGCTTGCATTTAATTTGAAAAATCCTCATTTTGTTGAATTATTTCCTGAAATTTGCGAAGAGATAAACAAAAGACTTCAAACTGAAAAAGAGCAAAAATTAAAAGCTTTGAGTGCAGCCGCTAATGGTACAACTGGAAATGGTACAAATGGTTTAAAAACTGCAGGAACTGGCGGCAGTGCGGGAATCGGAATAAGAGGGCGTCTTGGTGTTAATGGCATCATAGCAAATGTAAATGATGCCAATGGTGGCTTAGTTGTAGATCCAAATTCAACGAAGAGTTCATCAAACTCATATCTAAATTGGCAATCAAATATTATAATTGTCATATGTTTTGCTATATTTGTATTAGTCGTAAATTATGTTTTTAAAAATATCAACCAGGAATAGAAGCTAATGGTAGCGTGCCATTCTATGTTACTTGGAATGTTTACAAATACAAAAAAAAATATTTACTTTTCTTAATGTGCTTTGTTTTTTATATTTTAAAATTAATTTATTATATTTGTTTCGTCTATCTTCAACCTTTATTCTACTTTTTATTTTGTTTTATTCATATTACTTACACTTTACAATGTAGAGTTTTTTTTAATGAATAAAAAAATTTGAAATATTGCTTATTAGTTTAATACTAAAAATAAAAAAAATATTAAAAACTTAACTATTATTTTGTTGTGATAATCACACACTAGAATTTACTTCGATAGGTTAGTAAATATTTGTAAAACAATGTTAACACAAAATCGTTGGGGTTAGCATATTTAAATTTTAGCGACAAATAAAAGTTATTTAAAGTAAATTGAATCAAAACGATTAATTCTGTATTATACATATTAAACATGATTTCAATAGTGGTTAAATTATTATAAAATAATGCAATAAAAAACGCTAAGGTATAATAAAATAGTTTTTACTTTAAAAGTTTTTTTGGCTTATGCCGACCATAAATATCCTATTTATTTCCTTTAACACATATTTACATGCCTGAAACGGCTTTTAAAACGCTGAAAATGCATTTAGCTAATCGTTCCTATTTTGAATTTTGAATAAGTTCGCGCATCCACTTACACATAAATATGTACATATGTATATTAAAACAAGACGCTGTATTCGGCTGCGCCAAATCTTATATACCCTTCACCTAATCTAGCCGAGTTATTTAAAAATGCTAGTTATTATAGTTTTCGAGATGTAGTGTTCATTTGTATGTGGCTCCCCCTCCCCCTGCTCATATCTAACTATTATTTTTTTCTAAATGTAGGCATTGTGCAATTACTTTGGGCAGGATCTCTAGGCTTTTATGGCCCAGGCTGGATAGGATTGGCATTGACCTGTTGCTCAAGGAGAGCAGGGGGGTTCTGAGGTGTATTATTGGGACTAACAGGGCACTGCGATGTGAGATATATGACGAACAAATAGAACAGGAGCTCTTCAGATTTCCACAGGGTAGATTGAACATCTTGTCTGCCACTGCCCTGGGCTGCAGATTCGCTGACAGAGGTGGTTTGGAGGGCGCTTCTTAGATGGACTTAGTGAAGTCCCTGGCTGCGGGCAGGGGAGCATCATATGTTTCATTAAAGGGGTTGGGTGACTGGGCGCCTTTGATTACTGAATTCCCAGGACATCTTGCCTTCTTTTTCTTTTACCAATTGAATGCTTGCCTTTACTTTAATTTTTCTCCTTTTGACTCTTCTGAAGGGATTCACAATGGGCCTGAGGGCCTCCGAGTAGAGGTGGACTCGCCACTACCCTTCGTAACCTAACCTAACCTGTGCAATTACATTTTGTAAACTCCCCCTGTTCCTATCCTACTACTATTACTTTTTTGAGAAATTTAAAGTCGATAGTTCTTAAAGTTTTCGAAATATAGCGTATCAAAATGTTTTTAAAAATGTTATTGGACCCCTTAATGTAAAGCAGATAATTAAATGTCATTAAAGTAATGGCTTAAATAAATCCCAATTTATAAACTAGCATGGTGAGTACTTACCGCAAATAATATCCCCATGTTTAAGTAAAGAGAATAAATGCTTACGAGCAAGTAGGGCCGATACGCGTTTTAAACATTTTAACTTATTACAAGCAACGTACATAAGTTTTTTCTGTGTAGAAATGTGAAAATGTATTTTTTGTTCAATTAGCTGACCTTTGGCTTTGTTTGGGGTCAAAAGAACTTTGTATTATTTTTCTGAACTCATAATCTCAAAAAATATAAAATGAAATAATTAACTGAGTGCAATCAATAGTCGCCAATTTCATATTTGTAGACTTCAAACCCAAAAAAAGAAATAATGTACCAAATATGGGAAAGAAGTAGTTTTTGAGCAAGTTTTTTGGCCCCTTGCCTTATTTGGGGTTCAAAGCTCTTTTTTTCATACTTCTATATTTATAATCTAAAAAATTACAAAGTACCTGAAGAGTACCAATATATAAATTTTAACCCTTTTTTCGACCCTACCAACAAAATTGTTGTACCAAACAACATTGCAAAAAAGTACCAACAATACATTTTAACAATTTCAAGACCAGTCGAACACAATTTGAAATTTGTTCGTGTCTTAATTGGTTTAAGTAACAAAAAGTACCAAAAAATAATGATTCCCCTTTTTATACCCTTTAGGACTTAAAATTTAAAAAAAGTATTACAATCATATTCAAATTATTTTTTGAAAATTGTCATATATGCAAATGTATGTATTTACTTTTTTGTGTTACATAGAGTACCGAAAAAGTAACATTATAATGCTTAAGGCTTACACTTTTTTACCAATTGGGGTCTAAAACTTCAAATGTTGCAAAAACGTATTCATAGCCTTTCGAGACATGACATTTTTTTAATTTTGTTAATATTTTTGTTGGTTTTAAACTTACAAAAGTACCGGAAAAGTATCAAAATACAAAGTTTACAATTTTCCCCCAAAATTTTCTTAACCCAAGTGGGCATTCTTTTTAAACCAAGTACGATTTATCAAGTACGAATTTCTTACTTTTAGCCACATTCAAGCCAAAAAAGGATTGATTTAAATTCGAAGCTGTACTTGATGCAAATATTTATTTTACTAATGGAGCCTTATTTAAGCAGAAGAGTTTTATATTTTATTTAATACATATTTAATATTTATAATATAAAATTTTTTTTTAGAATTTTTGAAAAGTTTTAAGCGTTTGGGGGGGGATTTTCTTTCGCCCGCCCTGAATCCGGGCCTGATGTAAGTATGTGCCAGCTGACTAATGTAAATTCAAGATTTCGGGTCGTAAAATAGTTCTGGTAAGGTAAAACACTCGAGCGTCGTTGGTCATTATTATTTAGGACCAACTAGGCCGTCCCTTTTTATCGCACTTTGAGAATTTTGCGTCTCACTTTCGAATTGTTTGGCGTCACAAAGCTGTACTGTGATACAGTTTTCGGAGGCTTTTATGATTGTCTGCATGCAAAAAACATTTTAATTACATGGAGGAGAACTACTAAACTCAAAAATAAATAAACTGCGTACAATACAATTAACGAATACCTTGATCAAAAATAAAGGATCCAGGCCGTAACAACTTCCTTTTCGAAGGAATAGGTCGACTGTTTTCGCTTGTCTGGATCAACGTGGGACACCCTGGAACTTTGGCTAGGTACCTCTGCCATTAAATTTTAAAGTTAAAAAAAAAATTCAAGAATTCGAATTTTGTGCTTCTACTTCTACTGCAGCGAGACTATTTACTATCTATTCTGTTGAAACTGTTGTTTTTAACTTTTGACATTTTTAACATTGTTGAAAGAACATAGTTTTATATTTTGCGGTGCATTTGGACAATGCTCCTTATATACATATCGTTACTTTAATATAGAAAGGCCATAAGTCGTACATATATTTAAGTCGAGATATTTTTGGGCTAATTTTGATATACAAGCAGACCATTTATCGAAATAAACAAAAACCTGGGCTTTTGAAAAAGGACTAGTTAGGGTCTTTCTATATATCTATAGGTAACTATATGCATATGTAATATAGTTTATTGCTATTATTAAAAACAATTGATAAAAATGAATATTTTTTAACGAAATTGTTATTTTAAGGTCCTGGTTAAAGTTTGAGAGTTCGTTAAACGTAATAAGTTCGAATGTATGCAGTCTAAATGTTCAACTCATCTTAATTTATCAAAAGCTTAAAAAGGAAGTTACACTTTTTCTTTTTGTGTTATTTAATGCATTTGTTGCACTAACTTGCGTATTTTATTGCTTTCAATAAGAACACGAGAAAAACAAGTCTTTATAAATAGTTTTAGTTTTGCCTTTTTGTTTTGTAGGGATATTGTTTTTTTTGTTTCCACTTTTTAAATGTGTTTGTGATTCTTTTAGTGACTTACTTTTATGACTCTTTATTGTCTAACTGGTGATTTTTTTGGGTTAAAACTTTTATTAGAAGGAGTCATATATTTATTATACGTTTATTATGTTACCCGTTTTATACTTTGTTTTTTCCGAACTTAATCTGAAAAAAGGGTTATTTTTCATAATTTAAAAACCAAAAAGTATTAAAATTATAAAAAATAAGTTTTTGCCTACTTTGTTGACTTTCGACCTCTGTATAGGTCAATAGCTCTGAATATACAAAAAGGCACTATATATGTGAAACAATTTTTTTTGCTTATGGAACTATATTTCTAGACTCATAATCCCAAAAAATGTCCAGTTAGTTGACTTGAGACCTTAACCTGGGCCAATAGCCCCTTTTGGTATCATTTCTATGCTTACTCTAGCATCAAAAATTCTTTTCCCAATTTGATGTTTGCAAAAGAAAATTCGATTAAAAATAGTACCAAAAATATATACGAAATTATTTCCTAAATTGTATAAAAGTACCTTTATTTATATATTTTTTAACCCAGGCGAACTTAAAACTTTGTTTATAAGTACCTAAGATTACCAAAAAAGTACTAAAATATAACTTTAATCGTAAAGCCCAAACTTTCGAAAAAGTCTCAAACTCGTGCTTATTTATTTTTTTAAGTTAAATACTATAACTTTCTAATTTTGTTTTTTATCGTGTAAACTTAGTAAAGGAAATAGTAAGTAACTGATTTTGTATTTGTAGATGTCAAGGGTATTTACAGTTCGTTGCATATGCCTTTTATTTTTTTCGTTGTTCTTTGATATATTGTTGCTTTTACTGCTGCATTTCTTTCAATATAAGTTCGTTTTAGTTAAACGTTCTTTATTGTTATTATTGTAACATGAGAATGAATTTTAAGTGACATTTAGCTGTAACAACTAAAGTCATAAATTAATTTATCTAAAAGGATTGTGGGGGTTTCTCATTTTTAGCAAGAAGCGAAAAAGTTTTTCAGTTTTAGCACTGTTTTTTAAACAGCAAACTTTACAAATCAACAAAATGCTTTTATTTTTGTTAAAAGAATTGTTTTTAAGACAAATTTTTGCTTTTAATCTTGACTTAAGTTCATTGTTAAATTTCTTTTTATTAGAAGAAATAATTATTCTCCTTTAATGTTGACTGTTAGTCATGTGTTGCCAAAGAGACTTTAATACAAAAAAAAATTAAACTTCGTCCTAGCTTACAAAATAAAAAACTTCCGTTTACCTTTATGGATTACATTTACCTTAAAAAGTTGATGTTTACAGACAAAAACACAACTACCGTTTAAAAAGTACTGATGATGAAATTACGTAAATGGTTTCGAAAATAAATTTTACTCTGCTAGTATCGGTAGAAAAACTAACATTTTCAAATAAAGTTTCTTTTAAAGGATACAAATTTAATTGAACCTCTAAAAGATAGATTTAATTTAGTTAGAAATCATTTCTGAGAAAAATAAAGGATATAATATTAAAATTTGTTTCTTATTATTAGAAAACAACTATATACCAGGAAAAAAATTATTTGGGTCACCAGCATGAAGGGTGATAGATAACCCTTCATAAATGTCTCAATGCTATAAAATAATAAATAATAATAAATTATAATAAATATTGACTTTAGACCTGTACGAAGTAATATTATAATGTTTGTTTATAAAGGAAAGTTATTTAAAATAACTCATATTCTGGAAAATGTAGACGATAGTAATAGTCATTGAAAATTAAGTTGTTTTGTAATAACTGATCGCTACCAAGTTCTTGCTTACTTTTATGTAGGTGGAATTAAGGCCACATCAAATTATGAAATTATCTTGATATTTAGACAAAGCAAATTTTATTTTTATTTAAATTTTCAGTTCCTTTGACTTTAACACACTTCTCAATTGAAATATATATAAATAAAAATTACATTTGTTTTGTCTTAATATTAAGACAATGGCATCATTGGATGTGATCTTGACTTGACCTTTATTAATGTATTTTCCAACTACTTAATAAAAGTATTTAATACCTTATTTTAATCAACCTTAAAGAGTAGTCAACGATTGTTGTCTGGGCAAACAAAAACGTTTTTAAATTCTACTTAAAAATAATATTAAGCAAATAAACAAATTTTAAATTATTTTTTTTAGGCTTTTCTAAAGTTTTTGTCTAAATAAATAAACAAATGAGAGACATTTTAGTTATTTTTAAACTAACTGGAGAAAATCAATGAATATAAAAACAAAACATATTTTTAAATTGTTTTATAAGCAAATAATAGAAATTTTTTTTAGTTTTTGTATCTGTCATCGTCGTAGTTAATTGGAAGCAAAACTGATAATTAACCACCCTGCACGGCAAAAAAGTCAGTTAACAAGATATTTGCTCAAGGCATAATGAATCGAATTTACTTGCTCAGTCCATATAATGCTATAAACACATAGACCACAGCAGGCTACCGACTACATTCTCTGAAAATTAAAATACAATTACACAATTATTTTGAAGACGTCACAGCTATACGGCAACACGACTACAGTTGTAGCTGTGGTAAAATAATTTTTATTTTAGCAGGCGGCAAAGGAGAAAACTGAGAAAAAATATATCAGACTGCAAAACAGTGCTACCGATCGAGATTTTATTTTACTCCGTAAAATAACATGGACGCAGTAGAGGAGTATTAATGATTAGGGCTTGAGTAAAACCAACACCTTAGCTTAGGGGTGGAGCTATAATGCTTTAAATTTTTTGTTTCTCATCCGATTTTTTAATTTTTTGCATACTCAAAGCCTTTATGCTCTTCAAAGAGCATGCTTAAATATGCTACTTTACTTTAACATTAACTTTTTCAATATTGATATTTCGAAGTTTTAAGAAAATTTTGTAGTAAATTGCTTACACATTTTAGATTTCCAAAAACTATTGTTTTTCCAAAAATTAAGAATTACTTACAGATATCTAAAAAAAGATTTGGAGCAGATCACTAAAATATATTATTTTTAACAAAAGAAAATAATTTTTTTAACAAAACGAGATCAATATCTATCTCAGGTCCAAGAAAATTAGACTTTTAATAGAAGATCTTTAACAAAAAAGTTTTTTTGGGAGTGCACAAAGAGTTGATATTTTAATAAAAAAAATGTTGACTTTTTTGTATTTAACAGCTGGTCCAGGGTTCAACGGAGTTTTACCTTTTTTAAACTAAGTTTGAATTCAGCAAATTTTTGTCTAAACTTCTAATGCTGGAATTGAAAAACAAGCCCTGGTTTAAGAAATACTAATTTAAATTTTTAAAATTAGTAAAATATATTATCAGTCCCACCCCAGAGTGGACGTTGTAGTAAAAACAAAATCAAAAAAATTGGCCCAAGGTCTTGAGAATTGTCTAAATTTCTATTTTTAAAAGGGTTAGGTTAGGTAAGGTAGAACAGGCAGCTGTTGAAGGAAAGGATAGGATACAGCTCACTTGTGTCCGCTTAATTCGGTCCCTTTGTGTTACCTGGAGAGGCAGATAGAATATGTTGAAAAGGAAGGAAAGAAGAAATTTATAGAATGATAAGAAAGAAAGAACAGAAAAATTAAGCAAACTTTCCAGGGTCTCTGGTGGGAATCGAACCCACAACCCCCAGACTGGTAGACTCGTGCAATAACCACTGATCTACCGGGGCACCCTATCTACCGCGTACAACTCAATAATTATAAAAGTTAGGTGGCACATGTAGGCACTGTTTTGTGGAAATTTATAAAATTCATGAAATGGGATGAAGATCGAAAAAATGGCAAGCGTTAAAAAAAGGTACGCTTTTTTGTGACATTATAAAGCCGCCCTTGGACTAAAATGAGATGACTTTCCTTAAAGCTCGAACTTGTTTACTCCTCTGATATGTTTTGTTTAACTGCTTGGTAATCGGAAAAGCCGTTTAGAAATGGCGGGATTATTTAAAAAAAATTCGATTCTGTCCCACTGTGCGTTGGTTTTTAATATCAAATAAATTATGGGTAAGCGGGCGTGACCAACTATAGGGTTATTACTTGTTTATTACTCTTTTGAGTGGAATATTTTTTCGTAAAAATCGGTACAAGGACTGTAAAAAATTTGCTTTAAATTTTAATATAAAAATATTTAATAACATTACAAAAGGGATGATATACTGATATACACCTTATCACTTTATGAAGGATATCAAAATAAATAATTGCTAACAAGTTATTGCAAATACTTAAACAATAATTTCTTTCATTAAAAATTTTTCGAAAAATGGTATAAAAGAACATCTAAAAGTTGAAGAAAATAGCAGTTCATTTAAATAACTACGCGTTGATTGGTGTCTTTGAAAATGATGTTTAAAATAGAAACACTTTTTAAAGTGGTTATAATCTGTTACTTGTTTCTTTCACACGTTTCATCTAAAATTCAGTCACGAATTTTTGGCGGCACTTATGTTCATATTTCGGAAGCGCCATTTGTTGTACAACTTCACGTCGAAGTTATTGATTATTTCTGTGCCGGCACTTTAATATCACCTAGAATAGTTGTCACTGCAGCGCAATGCGTGTGGGATAAAAGGCCTGAAGAAATAATTGTAGAAGCTGGAAATACAGACCAATGTCTACCAAGTGCTAGTAGTAAAATATCTTATGTTGACCGGATCGATATACACCCACTTTACAATATATCACGGATTGCTTATGATGTAGCAGTTTTAAAGCTAGGCAGTGAACTAAGCGGTCATAATATAAAAACGATTGAATTATGCAGTCAAGATGTAGCTGAAGGAGACAATGTAGACGTGTATGGCTGGGGAAGACTTCATCAAAATTTAGAAATGCTTTCTTATGGTTTGAAAACAATTAAGCTACAAGTACTTAGAAATACAGGAAATGCTTTACTAAACGCTGTCAAAGACTATACAAAAACAGCATTTTGTACTTATCCATCGGGTGAAAATGTTCCGTGTAAAGGAGATGCAGGTGGTCCCGCTGTTAAGAACAATAAATTTTGTGGTATAACCGTTTGTGTAGATTCCGACACACCTTACGAATTTCCAGTTATATTTACTGATATAAATGTGGTGCACGATTTTATTGAATCAAAAAGAAAAATTATGGGATAAAGATTTGGTTATTATAAGATCTTTACATTTTTATATATACATACATATATGTATGATAATAATTATGCAGATATTGTTACATAAAATATTGGATAACATTTGCTAAATTTTTTTTTATAATTATCAATAAATATATTAAAACTATAAATGGAATAAATTTGTGAAGGGGCAGGCAAAGGGCTTAATTAAATATTTTTGGATATTTTTTGGACAACCCAGTAAATTTTTTTGAATTTGGTAATGAGGTCTCATTATTTCATAGGTTACAAGGTAATGAGAACGTTAGGACAGAAGATTACCATTTGTAGGTGTATATACAAAAATAAGATAATGAAACAGACCTTAACGAATGTTGTTGTTTTAAAAACCATAAATTTTTATTTATTTTGTTTATCATTGGAAACAAGTTATTCGATTGCTTTTGTAAGCACATTTGTATGCACGGGTCGTGAATTTAAGGACAACTCCAACAAAAATAACTCGTTATTTGACAAAAAAAGTGCTTATTCATCTCCAATATTACTTGCTAACTTACTTTGTAAGCAAAGGTTTTGTTGGAAACTATTAAGTAGGGGCTAGATAACCTTAACCTTAATTCGAGTCAATAGTGTTTTACTTTATATCTTAAGCCCATTATTTGAAAAAATTAAAAATTTCCAAATATATAAAAAGGTACTTTATATAGACTTCTTTGATAACAGGGGTCTTAATTTATTATTCTAAATGAAATTTTCCAGAACAATATAAAATATATATCCTTATCTCTATGTAAAGGATCAAAAATAGGTAACAGCACTTACATTCATTTTGATTTGGCATTTTTATTAAAAGACCAACAATCTTAAAAATTGGCAAAAAAATGAAAGCAAGTCAAAAAGTTTTAGATGGTCAAGCCCAACCATATTATATCTTAAACCATAATTTACTTTATGCTAAGCTCCACAGTATGCAAAAAAGTGCACGAAGTTTAAGGCGATTACTGTGATCAAGTTAACTCAATTTTCGAGTAAACGCCAACTACCGGGGGTGCGCTCGATAATAAACGACAAGATTTGGGAAAGGCTTAAAATATTTAAAAAGCATTATTATACCAAACAATTAGAAATATCTTGGATATAATTAGTATTTAAGATCAGCAAAATCGGTTCACTTTTGACCGAAATATAAGCGAAAATTAAAAAAAAACAATTTATTTTTAGGACAAAGTTCGTGCTATGTGACTATATTTACTGAGATATATAATGATATATCTATATATCTCAGTAAATATAGTCACTCTTGCCACAAAACTTGGCACGAATATTCTGAAAATAGGAACCTAAATAAGACAAAATTTTTTTCAGATAGGATCAGTGAAAATGGTATTCCCCCTACAATTGCACCAATTTTGTGAAATATTTCATGCGCTTCAAAAATAGTTGGACTATAAGACCTACATTTTGAAAAAAAAATATTTTGGTAGGGGCAGGGGAAGCTCCTATACAAATAAACAATTTTTATGAAATATTCGAAGCGATATATTTCGGAAACTATAATAGCTATCGACAAAAGCAATTGGACAATAAGACCTACATTTTGGAAAAAGAGTTTTTTTGGGTAGGGGAAGGGGAAGGGGTAGCTCTTATACAAAATTAAATTTGTTTTGAATCTAAGGATATCTTATATCTCATATTAATGAAAAATGTTTAAAAAATTTTTAATACGTTATATTTGGGAAACTATACAAATAACCCATACATTTTTGAAAAAATGGGGGGCTAGAAATATACAAATTAACCACAACTTTTACTAAACTTTTGATACGAATAATGTCAAAAACTTTTAAGACTCTCGACCTCAAATTTTCTACATGGTATTTCTTTTAAACATACGAACGTTAAAATTTTATAAAATTTTCTATTCCGAAAACTAGGATTGCTATGGACTTTAAGCCCGGCACAAAATATTTTTATTATAATATTTGCAGTACAAAATAACTCGGCTAGAAAAGGTGTCGATACCTGTAATAGTTTACCATATAATTTATGCAACTGAAGGAGAGTTACCACCCTTGCTCCTACCAAAGTAAAATTTTCGCCAAGTTGAATCTTCATCTTTAAAGCATCTTTACCAAGCTTTCTTAAATACTCACTGGCTGTAAATAGCGATCTGCCTAAGAATATTTTCTGATAGCTTGATAGCCCGACTACGACTTGGGTTGATTTTGGAAAATTGATTTTAACAGATGGATAGACGGACAAGTCATCCTTTTCTTATGTATATCTTTGGGGCGAAAGTCGATATATACCATTATCCCCATGTAAAGGGTATAAAAATAAAATAAAACTAGATCTCCACAATAGAATTTTTCATGAAATTACTTCCTTTACTTATAATAAAATTATCTTCTTAATAGTATTTTAGTTTGGTTCTGGGATTTCTACTCTATTTCATTCAAAAAGATTTTTCAACTTATTTGCCTTTTTTGTGATAAAAAAGTTTTTTTTTCCTTTTATAGACAACTTAAAAATAAAAACTAAAGACGGTGAAGAAGGCATAACGGAAAACTCAATTGAAAAGTTTCTTGTTCATTTCCGCTACTGTGTTGTAACCAAAAAACAACTTGTTCAGCACAAAAGCAACAGCAATAGCAGCTATTTATAACTTACTAATAGCAACCGCTTGTGGGTGGCACTGGGGAAATGGTTTTAGCTTCTCTGATTACAACATAAAAATCAAAATAATTTTAAATGCTATTTGATAGAAAATTTGCTTTCTTTTTCTTTTTCCTTTTTTTTTTTCTATTCGATTAATAAATAATTTCCTACTAATTGTCTGCCATTTACTCAAATTGTTCAATTTAATTCAATGTTAATCATACAAAAAGTAATAAATCATTTTTGAAAATAAACTTATGATTTATTGCAGATTATCAATGGGTGACTAATGTTTCTCTCTCTAGCTCTTTAACAAAATTTTGGCAATTGTGTTTCAAATTCAATTACCAGCGAATAAAGTTTGTGTATAGACAATCTCGTTAAGAGGAGAAGAAGAAACTAAGCAAAGTAAATACTTTTTTAAAGTTTTTGTTAGTTCTTGTGATTTTAGTTTTGTACCTGACATCAAAAAATCATTAAATAATAGTTTCATACAACGATATGTTAGTTGATATTAGCGGCTTCCATTCACAAGAAGTGATAAAATACAAAATAATTTTTTGAAATTTTTTTATTTTTCATTAAAAAATGGCTCCCAATTTTATAACATTTATGGGGGTTGTTGTCGGTTTAAGTTTATTGATTCACTAAAAAATCCATGCACCAATGTACGAACGAACTCGTTCATACGTTACGTGTATTTTTTAAAGGGAAATCAGTAAACTTAATGAGACTTTTTATTATTATTATTATGTATAATTACACAAGTATACACGGTTTTGGAGCTGGGAAACTACAAGTTATTCCTAAAGCTATTTGGAGCGCTGAATTCGAATCCGGGTTCCATTTTTTCAGATTGGTTTTAGTTTTCGAGATATAGCATAATTACCGTTATTTGCGTTTTTTTAAAAGATGATGTTACTTACATGCAAATATCTTCAAAAATATTCGTCGGTTTATAGAATTATTACTTTTTATTGAAAGATAATAAAATTGCTAAAACAACCATGGGTCGCTTGTGAAGATTAGTCAAGAAATGATTGTGTTACAGTGGACACAATTTGAAAATTCATGACTTTTGTTTCAGTGTGAAGACACTTCCACACCTGCAACCGCGATGAGAGCAATTCTGCTTTTTGTTTCGATAAATCCAAATCACGAATCAAGTCATTTAGCATACTTTGCGATATTCTGTGTGTTTCTTCCACGTTAAAATCTTCGGTCGGTGACGAACAGTTCGTCGGTGACAAACTGAAAGTTCACCTAGTATTTGCACTCACACCTGGGCAAATTGGCAAAGGGTCATTGTTCGTACGGGGAACTAGTTTGGACACTGATGACACGTCAGCATATTTATACTTTGATAGTTTTTTTGCATTAAGACCAATCACACTCATCAAGCAAAACTAACAATCATCTACATGATTTTTCGGCTGTCTCCATAATATTGGCATTAAAAATAAAAAGTATGCTTTTTGACCAAGTGACCAGTTGTACAGTTTTGTGCTACACGCTTTACAAAATAATTTCAAGACCCACGGCTTGTGAGTGTTTCCCACACAGATACCATTATAATAAGAATATGCCTCTCTCAGCGCTTTTGATATATTTCTTCCACTTTTTCCGATAATATAACATCCCCAAACATAGCAAAAACGCTTAGAATCAACTTTGCCCTTTTTTCTTTTCATTTTAACACGTTTTGGAACAAAAAATAACTTTAAGTTTACAATTGAAATGGCGTTTCCACCGATGCCAACAGCTGATTGACGTTATTACAGTGCAGTGCAGCCAAGATGCAAGAGCCCGAAAGCTAAAACCAATCTTGAAAAACAAAAACCGGATTCAAATTCAGCGCCTCAAGTAACGTTCAGATTTGTTCTCATCGGCTCAGCTCCAAAAGTTGACCGGAATTTGTAAACCTGTGTTATCATTGTTATTATTATTAATATTATTATTATTATAATTTTTATTACTATTTTCCTCCTTTAACACCTGATCAGCCATTGTCAACACTAATTTTACACCTAAGTCTTTCCGAACAGACTAAGAGTTTATTAATATACAATAACTTTTTAAAAATTCTTTAAAGAAATTATTCTAAGTTTCACTTCATTAATAGATTTCTGGATAAAGGGTGGGTATATGCATATCGTTGGCTACTACACCAAATCAACCTACCAAATTCTGGAATATATTTCTCTTGAACTTCCAATACCCTGTTTTTCGTTTTTATTACATTATTTTAAAAAAGAAATTTAATATTTTATAAGTTTAATAAAACGATATAAGTTTATAGTTTTGTTCGTCAAAAGCTCAAAAAAGGTTTATTTTGACGATTAACTAGTAAGCTCCCAAATAATTTTTTTTGGCAAATTTTGCTAATAGTTTTGGCGATGAAGCCTGTAAAAACAATTGACAACCCTCAAGCATACTATAGCATGTGATTAATATTAAGTTAAATTGCATTATGTATACGTACTGATGGCTGACTACTATAAGTCCAAATTAAAAACCAAAGTCGAATGAGTAATATTTATTAATTTTAACTAGCATCTTTAATTATGCACTCTTGTGTTATGGTGTTTATTTTTCTTTAGTGCATATACTTTTACTCAGTGCTTGCCATTAAAATTTTTCTTTGTAGTATCAACTCACCCAAACAATGACAATTTTGGCATGATTTTATAAATGCTCTTTTTTATTAGCGTTTTCCTCTGTCAAATCCATGGATTTATGCTGACCAGTGAATAACAATGAAAACGCCATCTCTACTTACCACTGTATGTCTACTGTTGAAAAGAAAGTGATTATGATAATATGGGCATTCAAGTAGAATCATGTTCATATTTTCAAATAGTATTTTTTGTTAAAAAAAATTAACGAAAGAAAAATAATAGAAGATAAGTATAAGAAGATAGTATAGAATAACCAAAAGTGGCAAGTAGACAATTTTTAAACAAATATATATTGACATGCAGACTAAACCAAACAACTTTACTCTGCAATGTAACAAAGAAGTAGTAGCGGGAGTCGTGGTAAAACTAAAATTATTAGCAAAAAAAGCAAGAAAACGAAAAAATAAATGTGTCTTAATTTTTTCTTTGCAAACTCAAGATAAATTGGATCTTGCGGATTTGAGAGCTGTGGTTTTTGGTGTATTTTTGTTTTACCTCTTTAGGATTTTGTTTTAATTTTTTTCGCTTTCTTTCTTGTGTCTTTTGTTTTTTTTAAGTGGATCATAATTTGTCAAAATGGTCTAAACAGCAGGAGGTTACAAATATTTAACTGACTAAAACTGAGTTCATTTTATTAGTTCTTTATTTTACTATTATTTGTTTAGTTATTTAATTTGGTTTGTAATTTGATTAAATTAAAAAAGGGAGTATAAATTTAATAATAAACAGTCACTTACTCAGAAGATTTTTTTTATATTATCTTAGTTCTTAAAATATAAAAAACAACAATTAATTTGCTTCTTCGTTAGCGCAGTTTTATTTATTAACTTAAACTAGATACTAAATGCGAAAGAGAAAAATGAGTATAAAAATTCAAAATTGGAACAATTTTAACTAATTTTCTATATTCTTATGCAAAAGGAAAACACCAAAAATCGGGCTTTTTGTATACTTAGCTGACTTTCAACCCTAATCGGGATTAATAAAACTTAGTTTTTTAAAAAAGTATCAAAAATGTGAAAAAAATGTTTTTTGACCTTTTGAATTAATTTGGTTGGATAATCGATGATTTTATTTTTTGAGACTCATTGTCCCAAAATGGAAAAAATGGAAAGCCAAATAAAAATGTGAATAAAATACTTTTTTTAACACCTTATTGACTTTCGACCATAATTTGGGTTAAAAGTTCTTAATTTAATATTTCTAGACTTATACTTATAAATTAAAAAAATGCAAAAGGGTAACTTAATTGGCAGAAAGTACTTTTTGTCCATTTAGTTAATTTTTTGCCTCATTTAGGGCCAATGGAACTTAAATTAAAAAAAAAATACCAAAAATGTAAAAAAAAACTGTTTAATGTTTAATGACTCATAATCTCAAGCAAATGGGGAAAAAATTTGAAGAAAGTACTTCTTGACCACCTAATTGACGTGATACCATAATCTTCGTTAAAAGTCCTTAAATTCTTATTTCAAGGCTAAAAAAAGTGAAAAAAAGTCCAAATGTGTGAAAAAGTACTTTTTGAGCACATAATTGACTTTTGAACTTAATTTGAGTTAAAATAAATAAATTTCATATTTCAGGGCTTATACTTAGAAATTCACAAAATGCAAAAAAGTACTTTTTGTCCACTTAGTTAATTTTTTGCCTCATTCAGGGTCAGTGGAACCTAATTTAAAAAAAAACACCAAAAAAGTAAAAAAAACTGTTAAATGTTTTATAAATCAGAAGTCCTTAAATTTTATTTCGAGGCTAAAAAATTAAAAAAAGTCTAAATGTGTGAAAAAGTACTTTTTGTGCACACAATTGACTTTCGACCCCAATTTGGAACACCAGCCTTTTTGTATGTAGACTTTTAACTTTAAAAAAGCAGGAAAGTGTTCTTTAAAATGGCTTTCGAGGTCAATATGGGCTTAAAGTCATTAAGTTTATACATCTAGACTCATAATCTTAAAAAGGCAAAATGGTACCAAAAATTTAAACAAGCACTTTTTATGCTCTTAGTTGATTTCCAACCTCTTTATATGTGTCAACAGTTATTTTTTTATATCTGTAGACTCAAAGTTTAAAAAAGTGCAAAAAAGTGCCAAAATAGTAAAAAGTTAATATTTTGTACACTTTGTTGACTTTCGATCCCACCTGGGCCAACAGAATCTAATTTTATAATTCAAGAACTATAATTGCAGAAGGGACGAAGGAAAAGTACCATAATTTCAAAAGATCCAAGAAGAAAAAAAAATTTAAAAGGTCCTTTTTACCACAAAAGTACCTAAAAATTTTAAAAGGTACGTTTTGCTTGAATATATGATATAAAACTTTTATTTTCGTTTTGTAGCTGGCGAACACAGTTTAAATTATGTTTCTATCTTTGATGATTAAAAAAGTCAAAATAAGTCCAACATGGTGCTCGTAATTATTTTTGTATCATTTTAATGCCTGCGTGCCTAAGGTTTTAAGCTTACCCAAAATATCCCACAAACTTTTTTCGGAAAGGCCAACAATTGTAACTCTAACCTAAAGTAAATTTTTCTTGATCTTGTTAAAATTTTCTGCCTTTATTTTGAAAATTGGTTAAAAAACATTTTAGTTTGCATTTGTTAAAAATGTCCCGAATAAATTTTTTACAACTTTCTTTAAATTTTTACCAAAATATGCACATATGTAAAAAAATGTGTTAAATATTATGTAGAATTTTTACAATACAAACACATAATAAGCATAAAGTACATATACACATAAATACTAAATACACATAATATATTTCTTTGCAGTAAATATTTAAGTTCCTCTGCGAATATTTTTTGTGGTAATTTATTGCAAACGTCATGTCGTAAATTTAGTTCTGCAAACGCTTATTCTTTTTTGTGATGTACGCATACAAATTTCCTTTTAAGCATGCATGAAGTCAGTCATTTATTGTAGTTCAGAAAAAAAAGGAAATTACAAATCGTTTTGGAGTTACTTTTTTCTTCATTTATTTATACGTCTCTTGATAGCATTAATGATTTAAATAGTAGTGTTTAGCTACTAAATAAAAGTCTACAAATTTATTTATTTATTTTTATCTTGAGGGTGGTGTAATGTTCGAAAAAATTTTAAAATTTTTGAATTTAACTAACTAGAAAGATTTTAAATTTTAATAAAAACAGAGGCACTCTCCTTGATTTAATCAAATGCTTTTTCGATACATCTTCAATGTACATATTTAAGTTCTATTCAGTTTAACTAAATAATTTTTATATTAAAGAAAGCCTACATGTGACATCTAATGGTCTGCGTGCCTGGTTTTGTATTTGGTTAAATTCTAACTTTACATAAGCGCTGTGGCTGCATTATAATAGCAAGTGTATGTGCTGTCATTATGTGCAAAGTAGATATGCACTTCAAATTTTCAATTACAGTTAACAAAATTACATTGACTTTTACTTTAAACAAAAGTAATTTATCTTTAATGTGTACATGCTCATACGTACGTTTGCAATTATTTTCATGAACAAAGATGTTGTCGAAAATTATGTAACTGATTATCCTTAAATTAAAATTTATTAATCAAATTTGTAGAAGGAAGTCATTTTTCATGTTAGTTAGAACACTTATTACTCAAAAGCTGATTAGTCGATTGTAACGAAATTTGAAAAAAAAACCTTCTGGAAGAGGCTAAATTTGTAGTAGGTATGGCACTTCCCATACAATTTTAATATTTAGTTATTTTCACGTGCCGCAAAAACTATTTTTGCTTAAACCTCTAAATTTGGTATGGGTCAATTAGAAACTAATGTGCTGATTATGGGTGTAAATGAAACAATGGGCGTGGCGCCACCAATACAATGAATGTAGATGTTTTATTCATCTTATTGCCTAAAACAGCTTAAGTCTGTTTGGACGGAAGTTAAGGTTTTAATTTGGCGTGATACCATCTCCCACGCAAATCAATAGTCATTATCTTAATTTTTCACCTGTTTTGTACTGTAACTACTTATAATTTAATTTTGTATAAGTTGTCCGAAGAATTTTGCTAACTATTCCAAAAAAAAATAAACAGGGACGCAAAAACAAGTACATGTTAAAACAAAGTGCATATTACATAACACTAAATATTAAAAGGCAAATTAAAAGAAAAAAAATAGGGCTCGTTTGATTCACAGCTAACTAGCCACTGTAAACTAAAGCAAGAATATATAAAGTGTAGTTAACTGAACCACGTGTAACTAAATTGCAGTTAAAAAAACTGCGATTAATCAAACTGTGGTTAGCTTTGCCATTGTTGACTAAACTGCGGCTAGCTAAACCACTGTTGCCTAAACCATGGTTAACGAAACTGCAGTACGCTATACTCTGGTTAACTAAACTGCGGATAACTAAACTGCAGTGAGCTAAGCCAAGGCTAAATAAGCCATGTTTAACTAAGAAACGGTTAACTAAAGTACGGCTTACTAAACTACTGTTTACTAAACCACGGTCGAGAAACTGCAATTTACTAAACCGCAGTGGCCTAAACTCATTTTTAGTTTTTTAAGGTTAGCTAAGCCACGGTTACCCAAACTTATGCTTACTAAACTAGAGTTAGCTAAGCCACAGTTAACTAAACTGCGGTTAATTAAGTCCCGGTTAGCTTAGACATGGCTAACTAAACTACAGTTAACGACGGTTAACTAAATTGCGGTTTACAAACTTAAACTACTTAAGCTTCATTTAACTGAATTAAGGTTAAACCACGGTTACCGAAACTTCAGTTAACTAAATTAAGGTAAGCTTAACAATGGTTAACCAAACTAAGGTTAACTTCCCAGCACAAAATACACAGCACAAATTAACGGCCAAAAATAATAGCCCGAAATCCACCCTTAATCTTACCGATCGACTCAGACTCATTTCCTGATTAGATTCCGTCCGTCCGTCTAGGTGTCCACGTATTCCTGGTATTACAGGTTGCATTTTTGAAGATATTTTGATTAAATTTGACACTGAGTTTAGGCATTAGAACCAATCGTATTTATTGTAGTCATTGGATCATTAGATCGGTCCATAGGCATAGGCCTCATAAAAATGTATTTTTGGCTAAACTGACTCAAATATAATTCTCTAGCTTAGCAAAATTTTGTTTGCTAAACTGCTGATATTTACAAACAAAAAACTGACAACCGATCAAAGGGAACTGCTGGTGAAACTCGTATCTGGCTTCTACTCGGCTTATATCGGTAAAAAACTTGCTTTTTTAATAAAAACTTTTTCCAACAATTAACGCCAGTTGAGTAAAAAAATTGTTTTATCTTTTTCTCCCTCATTGCCAAAAAGAAAAATTAGAATTAAGTGGAATTTGAAAAAATGTTTAATTTCTTAAAAATTTGATTGATGCTAACTAATAGAATTTTAAGGAATGATTTTTAAAACTTTTGTTACATAAAATTTTTTGCAAAAAAAAGCTCTTGAAATTTGTTTTTCTGTTACCAATCATATGACAGATTGTTTATTAGCAAACTCATATACGAGTACAATTTTTGTCAGAGAGAATAACATAAAAAGAAAATAAAATGCAACACAGCAGACAATACATTAGAAAAACGCAAATGCCATGAATGAACAAACAAGTGCATCACGTTTGAAATTTATATTTTTTTATTTTATAAACCTGAACAAATTTTCAGGTGGCTTAACAATGTATTGTATGTTAAATGAAAAATTGATGCGAAACATAAACAAATAATAGATTCAATTGAGCAGGAATACCAACATGTTATTTTAAGGGGAAAAATTAAAGTATACGTGCAGTATAAATACAAATATTTGGCACACTAAAGTATTTTTAAGATAAAAATTGTGAAAGATCGTGTTTATTTTTACGTGTTTGGGAATTTATTAGAAACGTTAAAATATGAACAACAATCAACTAAATAGCTACTTTGAAAACACAGTTTTAAACTTTGGTAAAGCATAGTATTAAATGTAAAAGAAACTGTGAGCATAAAAAAGCAACATTTTAACAATTAAAGCTTCTCTAAAAATCTGCTTTTAAAATACTCGCATGTAAGTATATACCAAAAATATTAAAAAAAGTACTTTTTATTTTCTTTTATTCATATTTGTAGAATCAAAATCAAAACCTTTTGTCTACTTAGTTAGCTTTTAGCCCCAACGACTCAATTAAAATTATTTTTATTTTTGACTCATAATCTGAGAGAATGTCTCCAAAAGGTCTAAAAAATTTAAAAATAGTTCCCGATTTCATATTTCTAGATTCATATTTTTTTTAATACCTTTTCAAATTTTGTGGTCAATTATTTAGCGGACCTCACTTAGTCAGTGTTTAAAAAAAATGAAGTTAATTCCACTCATAAAATCTAACTTAACCTGCCTACACTTTGTGCATACAGAGGCAATTAACATAAAATAAATTGTGGTTTAGGGTATAATATGTTCGAGCTTGACCAACTTGAACTTTGTAAATTGTTCTTTTATGCCCTTCACATAAGTGATAAGGGTATATATAAGTTTGTCGTTCCGTTTTTAATTTCTTTTTTTTCAATTTGCGACCCCAAAAAATATATAAATTATAGATCCTTATATATAGGGAAGTCTGACTCTCTGTCCGTTTTTTGTTTGATATCAAATTTCTAAAGCCCCCCGATGTTGCATAGACTCGTAAGTGGTAACAAACCATCATAAATATCTGCGAAAAAATTGCTATTGCAATCCCTTAAAATCACCCGATATCTGACAGAGATAAAAGCCAAAAAATCAAGACTACCTCTGTTTATTTCTCTAACATTTTTACAAAAAAATCTGTACAACTTCCCCGGAGTTGCCCCGTACAATGTGCAACGTAAGGCCGATTTCCAATAATTTTTCCACGAACATTTTTTTGGAACATACTTACACCCTATCTCCGCCCCTAGCAGGGTTGCCATACAAAGTTAAATTTTTTAATTTTTTTTTTAAATCGCTCCCACAGCTTCCAGGGTTCTCCTACAAAGGTAAAATGTAAGACCGACCCCAATTAATTTGTCCTCCCAAATATTTTTGTGGAACTTACTTACCCTTTATCTCCAGCCCCTTATATGGTTGTCATACAAAATTAAAAAAAAAATGGATAAATGTTTATAGAACTTCTCTGGAATCGCCCCTAAATAAATAAAATGTATCATGACCCTTATTAGTTTTTTTCTCAAACGTATTCCTAGAGTATACTTACCCGCTTTCTTCATTAGCTAAGGGGTTTTCCATACAAAATTTTCAAAAATGATAACTTCCCCGGGTCGGCCTTAGAGAAATAAAGTGTACGACCGACCCTTATTAGTTTTTACTCGCAAACACATTCCTAGAACATACAAAATTATAATAAAATAGGGTAAAGCCCCTATAACTTCCCGGAGTCGCCCCTAGAGGAATAAAATGTATCAAATACCCCCATTAATTTTCCCTCCCAAACATATTTCTCGAACATGCTTACTCCCTATCACCATCATCTAATGGTGTTGCCATATAAAATTAACAAAAATGAAGTGAAAATGCCCCCAACTTCCTCGGAGTCGGCCTTAGAGCAATGAAGTGTAAGACTGATCCCCATTAGTTTTCCCTCCCAAACATATTCATTGAAAATACTCAACCCCTGCCTCCATGCCCTAAAGGGGTTGCGATACAGAATTTTAAAAAATTAGAGTAGAAGTCCCTATAAAATTTGAAAAAAATTAGGATAAAAACCCCTGCAGCTGCTCTTATTACGCTAGGAGGGTTAAAGCATGACACCGGCCCATATTTAAAAATTAGAAATATTTCGTAATTAACAAAAAAAATTTTGAGGTTTCGAAAATCCAATGTGAATGGTTTCTAAAAGTCGGCACAGCCGAATATATCGCTCTTACTTGTTTTATTTTATTTTATATCAGAAGCTATAATGTAATATGAACGGTAAATAGTTTTTTTGTAATCCAAGCGGTTTAGAAAAATGAAAAAAAATTGATAAAATTACTGTCACAAAAAGTTAATTAATTCTCATATTATTTCAAATTTCAATTCTATGAGTATTACGACCTACGTTGTATAAAATAAGCACTTAAATTTTTCCTAAAAAAAAGAATAAAACAGTAAAATGCTACCTAAATAACTTAGTAGTGTAATGGTTTTTTCTTGCACTACATATTTATAAAGTCAACACTACATACATATACTTCCACCCACACAAGCAACATTTGTTCAATTCCATTATCCTCTTTTTATTTGACTATAACGTTTGTTGCTAAAATGCGAGAAAATGAAAAAAAAACAAAATCACATTTTTAAAAATTGTTTGTTCCCTTAAGAATTCAATTGAAACAGCTACCACGTCTTAAAGTCTATAAATTGGGTTTCATTTGATTTTTGTCAGGAAAAACGTATTTACTTTTTCTTTTATCATCAAATTTTCAGTTTGAGTGTGTAGTGCTTCGTACTTTTATTTGTTTTTTGTTGTTTTTTTGCTTAGCTTTTTTTCCTTTGTTAATTCCTTATTTGCTGATTAAAGTCGTTTTCCTTTTATTTTATTTGTTTTTATTATTGTTTTTGTTGGCTTAAAAGGAATGAAATCAGAAAAGAAGCCTGATTAAGTTGACCGGAACCGGATATTTTTGTATTGTCAGTTCATTGATTTCTGTTTTATTTTATTCGTTTATGGTTTCGCTTATTTTTTCGTATAAAACTAAATTGTAATAATTCGTAATATAAAACATTGAGCATTTCTCTAAGGGGATTTTTTTTTTTTTTTATTATCCATCCTGAGAAAAATTTTATTCTTTTAAAGAATTAGATAATTGAAAATAATCATTGAAGATAAATATTAAGAGGAAAATAAATTAGATTATCAGGGGATTTATTGAAATTTTATTTATCGACAATGAAGGAGTCTTTAATTCATTTTAGATAATCAACAATAATGATCATCAGGTTAAATATAAAGTGCAAACGGGTTGTTTTTAAGGACTAAAATTCTTGCGTTTACAAAAGCCAATTTAAGTAAGGCTAAAGGTAAAAAGTTACTAAAAAAGAAAAAAATACTATATTTTAAAGAAATCTTTCCACCCAATAAAAAAACCAATAAGTTACTAACAAAATACAACAACAGACAAAGGGATTTATATACAGGGTGGCTGATTAAACATGTTACCAAAAAAAAATGTGCCACTGAGGTTGAAGGTCATTTAAATTCAATTATTTTCAAAACTTCATGAATTAATTCAACACATATGTGGTAGTTCAAATGGTCTCCACCTTTTCTGACACATGTGCGACATATTATCAAAATGTTTTTTTTTGTAGCAGCTTTCATCAGCCACCCTGTATATAAATGATAGTGTTGAAACCTAGATAAGTACGAAAACGGTAACTAAGAATATATAAATATAACAACTTTCCTAAAAAAGAAAAAATATTGTAATCTGAAGAGCTCTTTTCACCCACTGAGTTAAAAAATATCAATTAAATAGTAACAAAATACAAGCACAAGCAAATGGATTTACATACAGGGTGGCTGATGAAATCTGCTGCCAAAAAAACTTTTTGGTAAGATGTCGCACATGTGCCACCGGGGTGAAGGTCATTTGAATTCAAATATTTTCAAAACTACATGAATAAATTTAATACAGATGCGGTAGTTCAAATGGCCTCCACCCTTGGTGACACATGTGAGACATATTATCAAAATGTACTTTTTGTGGTAGAAGCTTTCATTAGATAACCTGTATATAAATAATAGTCCCACGTTAATCTTTATTATGAACCCAATTTCCCATATTATGTTATTACCCAGAACTCGTGTTAACCTCTACCTATAGTAGTAACTTAAGTCCGTAAAGTAAAGTATATGGATTTATTTCTAGTGATGGCCCGGCATGACCAACTAAAACTTTCTTTCTGCTTTTTTAAATACAAATTACCATTTCTAATTTAATTTACTTAAGTCAAGTTAATATATTATGGGTTTTTATTGCAAATGTTTTCAGTAATCTGCTTTAATGTTTGTTTTATATTAATGATTAACAAACTAATGTTTACGACCAAATCATCAGATATTCCTTGTAATATTATTTTGCTCAATAAAATAAATGTATATTTTGTACAAAGATTCCTTTTATTAGCTTAAATAAATGACATGTTTTACATTAATGTGTGTATTTATTTTTTTTAGAACATTTCGGCTTATATACATATGTATATGTGTTCATGTAGCAGATATCTACATACATACATGAGTTAACACACATACAATACCTAGAGGGTAACCTTTCGTACTGATGTTATCAGTACATATACTGATATTTATTTTTGGTGCACTGATTAAAAACGTTAAAACTGAAATTTATTGATTTTTGAAGATGCTACTAATTGCAAAAAAAAAAAAAAATACAAAAAAGAAATACAGAATTGATTTCAATTAAGAAATTTGTTATCCAAATTAAATTTGTATTGAATCTCAGCCTGGTTAAGATATAATTAAGGAATTTAATTTTTTTTTGATTTTAAGTATTAGTTGAATTATTTTATTACATAAATATTATGTTAATATTTTATTTATTTAATATTTATTTTTAATTTAAAAAAAAACTTATTTTAGTTTACATTACCAGTCTCAGCAACAACTCGAACCTGAGACCTAATCGTATGGTTGCAGGATGTACGATCTATCTACCCAACCAACGAGGCATTTGCCTTTGAAAGTATTAATATGACTTTTATTTATTTCCAACCACATTAAAAACTTCACTCAACTCAACTAAACTAAGCTCAACTAAAAGTGGATTTGAATGTACCACCTTGAAATCTCTATAGTCCTTATATTTTTTTAAGGGTGATTTTTGCTGCCGACCATTTTAATAAAGATTCTCTCAGACATTAATTTAGAACATTTTGTTATTGGGCATAAGTCATCCTCACTTTGACAAAAAATATTGTTTACCAATTGTAAAAACTCAAACCAGCTGGACCAGAACTAAGATCATAATGTCGCTATTAGGTTCCAAATATTTAACCATTCATTTGAAAATTTATATGATTTGCATCGTCTTACATAATTTTTTTTGCTCGCAATACCTTATTTAACTTCGTTAACTGTTTAAGATGACAGACATATTTAAATCTTTTGTGCAATGATTAAAATTTAACTAACTATTTAGGTGGTAATGCTGATATAATTTAAGATTTTTTAAGATTTATAGTACGGTTTTTCTTAAATCAAGTACGAAATTTCTTACTCCAAGTAAAATTTTTCAAGTACGAATATCTTACTTTTAGCCAAAATTAAGCAAAAAAAGGATTAATTTAAGTTCGGAACCGTACTTGATGTAAGCGTGAAGAATATTGATTTAAGCCGTAAATGGGATTATTTCGAAAACGAAATGTCATTTTTTGACTTATGGAGCTTTATTAAAGAAGAAGAATTTTATATTTAATTTTATAGATACTTAAAACTTATTATTTAAAAATTTTATTTTTTGTACTTACCGAAGCTGAGATTCGAACCAGCGATTGCAGCACAAGCGCGTTACCTCTAGGCCACAGAGACACTTTGTTTTCAAATGTAAAATAATATATTAAAACAACAAGCCTTTTTCTGCTTGATTTGTTGAAGCAATCCGAATAGGCTTGATTTAAGAAAATGTAAGTAAGAATCGTACTTAAAAATTTCAAGAAAGATTTTGGATAAATTCAAGAATAAAATTTTTGATTTTAGAAAGCGAGTTTTCTTTCTGTGCATGGACTTTTCGTATATAGGAAGAAGAGGCATACAAGCCAAAAATTCTATTTGCAATTTAAAGGAAATTATTTCCTACCTATTTTTATAAAAACTTTTGAAAATAATAGAAAAAATACTTGGCCCTTACAAAAGTAACAATTAAAATGCTTGAAAGTTACTTTCAATTACGGCACATCTTTGTTTCAATGCGCAGTGAAGTGTTATTTTGTAATTCATAGACATTCTTTTTAGTATATATGAAAGTAAGTAACGATAGTCAGTACTTTGCAGTTCGTACTGACTATCTTTACTTACTTTTTCTTTATAGTTTTTGTTTATTTTTCTGCTACAAAAAAGGGACAAAAGTAAGTTACTCTTTAACTTGACTACACTTAGTTGCATAGCTATATAAACACACTTTTCTCTATTTTTTTCTGCCAATGTTTTCAGAATTTAAAAATATTATAAAAAATTTGGCGGATATGTTTTTACTACTTTTGTTTGTTAAAAACAACATGTTCGGTATTGAATTCGCATTTAAGTTTTTTCTGTGCAGGTAATTTATTTTAAAATAAAAGTGCAGATTTTAAAGTTGCTTTAACAATAAAAACTATGATGTTTTAAGAAAAAAAGTACTTAAAACTTTAGAGGAATATGTAAAGTTAAACTAAGTCCAGTTTTAAATATACAGAAAAATATATTTCCTATAGAAATCTTAAAAAATATTGCTTAAAGTTTTAATATATAATATGTACTTATACATATGTACATCCTAGACATGCATTTATATATAGAAATGTTCAAATTTCCTTTATTGT
Source organism: Melanophora roralis (assembly GCA_963583895.1). Taxonomy (NCBI): domain Eukaryota; kingdom Metazoa; phylum Arthropoda; class Insecta; order Diptera; family Rhinophoridae; genus Melanophora; species Melanophora roralis. The sequence goes on along the minus strand of OY757187.1, from coordinate 20,154,249 downwards.
TAGGTATAGTTAAAAAGGAAACTATCCTGAAATAGTAACTTTTTTATTTATCTTCTATGATTCGTATCCTTTTTTGTAACTTTTTCATTTTAGTGTTTGTATTTTAAGTGCAAAATCCTGAATGAAGTCAATTGAAAATACAAATACTGTAATAGAAAAGAAACAGCTACAGTGTAGTAGTAGTATATGCATATAAGTCGAATTATATAGGCCCTTTTTTTATTTTATTAGTTTAAACACATGAAATTCTAGAAATTGTAGTACTTAGTTTGATTGTAGTAGTACAGGTTTTTAAAACCTTTCACATAATGATAAGGGTATATATCAGTTTGTTATTTCGTTTGTAATTTCTTTATTATCAATTTGTGACCACAAAAAGTATATATATATTTTGGATCCTTATAGATAGCAAAGTCGATTTATATATGCCCATCTGTCCGTCGATCAGTCTGTGTGTCTATTGAAATCAAGTTTCCGGACTCAAAAAAAGTAGAACAGAATACGGTTTTATATTAAACAATCAGAAATATCCATTAGACAATTGATATTAAAAATTAGCAAAATTGGTTTATGAATGAATGAATGAATGATTTATTGAATGAATGAATCCTTATAATAAGTAATAACAAAAAATAACAATGATTAAATCATGGTAAGACATAACATTAAATGTTGTGTGTCTAATTGGCATAATAACAAAGATAATAAAATATCATATGTTTAACAAAAATTATATAAATACATTTTTTTTTCTATAGAAATTCAGATAAGAAAAGTTCTCTGTATTTTAAACAACTCGATAAAAATTTGAATAAAAGCATGTAATTTTCGCCATTTAAAAGACTAAAAACTTCTTCACATGTAAGAATTCTTTTACCAAAAAAGAAAAATCGGATCCTAGAAAGAATTGGGCATCTGCCTATAAAGTGATATGTGTTTTCCTGTTCATCAAAATCGCACAAGGTACACAAATCAATTTCTCTACCGAAAGGAGAACAAGCATTAAGGTTTAATAAACCACTTCTAGCTTTCAAAATCAAGCTTATTAAGTAAGCTGAATTATCATCACAAAAATAGGGGGGGCAGTCATAATTTAGCGTTGGATATATATCATGGAGACCATAATGGGGGTTTCTAGCACTAGATACAAAATTATCATGTTCTTATACTTTTAAAGAATTAAGTAAAATATCTTGATGATGACTTAAGTTGTATCTCCAAGACTGAATGTCTAGAACAATACTACATTCAGCACATAAAGATAACCAACCCGAAAACCAGAAGGTGTTCTGCTGAATGGCTACCTCAGCCAACAAACGGGGCAGTCTACTTATAGGAAGATTTAAAACTTTTCGGATGTAAGTAAAATGCAACATGTAATTAGGGGTATTCATAGGAAGGTATAAAATTTTCTTCAAAAAATATCTTAGCAATTTCTCGACTTCTTCAAACCTATGAAACCCCCAAATCTGCGCACCGTAAAACATTATAGACTTAGCTGCTGCATAAAAAATTTTTAGTTTGTTCGACAATTTTATTTTAGGGTGGTGAAGATAGCTTAACCAAGTAGCATTAATAGCAGCTTTGGACGAGGCAAGTTTAGCTTCAAGATGTTTCCTAAAATAAAGGTTAAATGTTATAATAACACCAAGATACTTGTATTCATTGACTACATCTATCTGATTGACTCCGTACCTCCAACCAAGATTATTATTAATTACCTAGTGCCTGTTCTGAATATCATTATTTTTGACTTATCTAAATTAATTTTTAGACCCCAAACTCCGCAATTAATACATAAGGCATCAATCATATTTTGCAAAACGTGCGGAGAGTCTGACAATAAAACAATGTCGTCAGCATATAATAAGGCTTTTACTACCGTGCCAGCAACATAAACACCTCCAGGTAAAAAGTCAGGAAGGTCGTTTAAATAAGGCGAAAACAAAACTGGGCTAAGCAAACAACCTTGTCTAACACCTTGAGAGACCGTGAAGGACTCAGAGAGTGAACTACCGTCCCAGACTCTACTAGTTGTATTGTCATATAATTTTTGTAATATAAGCACCATCTTACGGGATAGACCGACGCGAGAAAGTTTGTAAAATAAAGAGTTTCGTGGAATTGTATCAAAAGCCGATGAAAAATCCACGAAAAATGCATATGTTTTCTTCTGCTGGCTAAAACCAAGATGTACAATAGATGTCAAATTGAACAAATTGTCGATCGTAGAATATTCCCTGCGAAACCCTGCTTGATATTCACTTAATATACCGTTTAAATCTAACCAACTGTTAATACGATTCAATAACAGCCCAGTAAAAATTTTATACAACGTGTCTAGAAGAGATAGCCCTCTGTAGTTCGAAACAGTGTTGATATCACCCTTCTTAAATAAAGGAACTATAATTGAGTTATGAAAAGATTCAGGTATGTCTTCATGCAGAAATATAAAAACTATTCGGAGCAGATTTATAGAATTCATAACTGATTCTGTCCTGACCGGGAGCTTTATTGGGTTTGGTAGTCTGCAAAAACAGAGTAAGCTCTCTAAACTCAAAAGGGGAATCTAGAAAAGGGTCAATTAAGTTACTGACCAAGATATTTGCGAAAACAAACCCATTTTTTTTGGGACATATATCCCTATATTTCTCATATAAATACAGTCATCTTGCCGAAAAACTTGGAAAATATACTTTGAAGTTAGGGACCTAAATAAGGGAAAACATTTTTTCCAGATAGAATCAGGCGAAGTGGTATTTCTCCTACAATTGCACAAGTTTTGTGAAATATTTCATGCGATATATCTCTAAAACAGCTAAAGACTTTAAATGTTCCACAAAAAGTATTTTGATAATAAAATATACATTTTAGAAAAAAATTTGGATAAGAGCAGGGGAAATAGTGGCGCCCATACAAATGAAGAATTTTTATTTATTTTTTGAGACGCTTTATGTCGGAAACTATAATAGCTGTCCACTTCAAATGTTCTGCTAAAAGTAATTGGACAATAAGACCTACATTTTTGGGAACAAATTATTTGGATTGGAGCAGGAAAAGGGGTACCCCCTACAAATAAACAATGTTTATCAAATTTTCGACAGGCAAATATCTGGGAAACTATAACAGCTATCTTTTTTTTTTTCATATTTTTATTATTGAATCTTCGCCTTTGGCGAACTAACAATAAGTATTCAAAATTTTCTTTTTGTTTATTAGGCTAATTGGTTCAATTTTATTGTGATAAGATTTAATTGAAGAATTATTTTTGAAAAAGTTTAGTTTCCCGATACTAGCCGAGTGGAATGCATTTTCAGAGCCCGCTACAACTCCTCATCAGCACTCTTTGTTCGGTACTGAGCATTGGTAGTAAATATCTTCTATTTAACCCAAGTTTTATTGAAATTTGAATACGGAAATACTAATTTGTATTTTACACATACTCTTATTTATAATTGTAAATTCTTGGGTTAGAACGAAATTTACGGCCTGCCATTCATTTTTCCACATCATGGCAACACCTTTTCTTTTATATATTCTTCATCTCACCACTTTATTTTTGCCTTATTCATCTCTATTTAGATGAGTATGAAGGCAGCATGCTTTTGCATGCTTTAGTTTTGTCTCGCTTTTTAGTTATGTTTTTAAATTTAAGTATTCAAATCTTAAAACTATTTAATTTTTATTAGACCAGCTAGTGCCAGACTAAAATTCAAGTTCTCATAATAAAATTAATTAATTCAGTAGTTTCATCTAAGTGCAGTAGTATCCCTTCTTCTCGGACGAGTGTGTCCACTATGTTGCAAAATGTTTCGAGCGAGCGGATTTGGATGTGTTTCCAGCTTGTTTAAATACTTGTCCACATAATTAAAAATTTCGCATTTAATAAGTGGAACTTGCAGATCATTGTAGATGTTGCTGTTTTAATGTACCAATGAGCACCAGTTATCATTCTTAGGATTTTATTTTGACGACGTTGTATTTTTTCAAATTTGGAGGCGAAAGCAGTGCCCCATATTTGTATCCCGTAGCACCAAATTGTATTCAAAATTGAGTAGTAAAGTAAAAGTTTACAATCAAGACGTAGCACAGAGTTTCTACCGATTAGCCAGTGTATTTGGGCCGTTTTAAGTTTCATCTGTGTCAACTTCGCATCTATATATGACTTCCATGTGAGGCAGCGATCCAGGTGAATGCCAAGATATTTCGTCTCAATTCGTTGAGGCACCGTATGGTTGTTAATAAAAATCAGGGGCACGTTTCCTTGCGTAACATAAAAGTAACGTGGGTGCATTTTTGTTCATTTATTTTTATTCCCCACAACTTTACCCATTTTTCTACTTGGGATACGTGATGTTGAAGTTGTTTTAAGGCCTCTTAAGGGTATTTATGAACACTGAGAAAGGCGGTATCATCAGCAAATGTCGACGTATGAGTAAGATTGTTTGTGGGCATATCTGCTGTGTAAAACAAGTACAGAATTGGACCTAGTATACTGCCTTGAGGTACACCAGCCCCTATTGGTTGAGAATAACTTATTTGGTTTCCCTCTTTAATCATAAATTGTCGGCCGGTTATGTATTTTTTAAAAGGTTGAAAATATTGGATGGAAGGTTGAGCTTTAATTTGTTTAATAGCTATCGATTTCGAATGTTATACAAAAAGTAATGATACAATAATCCTTACATATTGGAAAAAAAATAGTTGGTAATAAGTAGAAGGAGGGAAACTGCCATAAAAAAGGCAACTTTTAAAAAATTTTTAATACAAATAATGTCTAAAACTGTTAAAACTTTTGACTTCAAACCTTTTACATGGTATTACTATTAAACATTCAAGCTTTCAAAATTTTGTAAAATTTTCTATTTGAAAAGCTAGGAGGGCTTTCGACTTCAAATCCGGCCCAAAGTATTTTCATTACAATATTTGCAGTATGAAATAACTCGACTAGATTAGATGGCTGGGTATATAAAAAGACCAATGTGAAGACTTGGCACAGCCGAATATAGCGTTTTTACTTATTTTTTTCGCTTTTAATCTTAGTCTTTATTTTGTTGAACGAAATTTGAATAATGTTTAAAAAACCTATTAAAATTGTAAAGTACCTGTCAATGGCAATTAGAAATATGTTTTTAATTTTATTATTTTTGGAGGTTTAAAAGATACCAATTTTTTCTTCAGGGTTCAAAATTAAAAAAAAAAATACCAAAAATATATTCTAATAAAAATGCAATTTGAATTATGTTTCTAAATTTTTTAGTTTTTGAAGTTTCAAAAGTTACCAAAAAAGTTCCAATATATCATTTTATCCCTTTTTTGTCGAATGGGATACGATACATTTATAAAATATATTTTACAAGGTTTCCCGAAATTCCATTAGAGTGGATCTATACATAAGCAGTTGGAATTTTATATCTCTAGTTTAACGCCTTTGGGTAATTTGTTAAATTCCTTTAAATAAACGAAAAAAAATTAAATTTTTGAAAAAATTTTTTAAAATCTCTGAGTTATGCATGAATTACTTAAACAAAATATTCTCAAATGCTTTATGTAACTTAAACCACCCATTTAAAGGCGTACCGTGACAGAAGGCAAAAAGTAAAATGAAATAAAATAAAACTTAAAGCTTTGAGTGAGGGAAATTTTTATGACATGACGTTTTGTTTTTTTTAACCTTATTTTGTTTCACGACTTCTTTTTGCTGCAAACTTTTTAAGTGAGTTCATCAGGTGCAAAAAGCCCCACACAAAAAGAAAAAAAACAAAATGATGACAAAGACAAAGAAGACGATGATGTTCAAGTATTCTAACTATAAATAAAGCCACTTGATAAAGTAAAAAGAAGTTAAGCACTCTAATATGATGAGTAGGCTTAAAACAGGAAATTAAAATGAAGAAAGTTAAAAATGGAAAACCAAGAGTAAAAGCATTAAAGTGATGAATCTGCAAAGAAAAACTTTATCTTTAATATTTTAAAGCGGCGTATCTCTGCTCAAAAATGTTATTTAATTTCATTTCAACTAAAATTCAATTAACGTTCATTTCTTTTACATTTTAGTTCTCAAAAAAATGACCCTAATAAAAAATGAAAGCGGTTCATTTGCTAAAAAGCATGATTTTATTGAATTACTTTCCACTTTATTTCATTTATACATTGAGATTTGTTTTTGACAATTTGCTTTTTATTTTACATTTATTTGATTTTATTATATTATTATTACTTGCTCCGTTCTTTTGGCCTTTTTCCTTAAAATTGCCCTGAGGCCATGCTTTTGGTTTTTTGTTTGTCATTTATTGCTGTTTAAGTTTAAGTGGTACAAAATTAATTTTATGTTAATTTGATTTAAACGCTGTCGGTGATAAATGCGTTATATTTTTTTCTCAATCTTAACTTCCTCTTTATTTTTTTGTTCAACTATGTGCCCACATGCAAATTTTGTAATAATTTTTGAAGTTTTTATTTTGTAGCTCTGAGAAATATTTGCACTATTTTTTTTGTTGTTATACTGCCTTTATGTTGGCAGACCATTTTTTATATTTGTGGTCATAATAAATATGCGAATTAGAAAATCTTTACGCATAAAAATATGTTAGTATTAACTCTTAGCATAGACCTGCATACATATATGCAAACATACGTTGCCCAGTCATGTCTAGCATAGTCAAGAAGTACTGAACTTGTCCATGAAAATCAGCACAAGCGAGTGATATCTTGTTTTGTCGTCAAAAGTTGTCAGTTTAAGTCACCTACTACGTATATCTATTATAGGCAATAAAAAAATTAAACAAATAAGAGCGCTATATTCAGCTGTGCCAAATTTTATATACTATTCCCAATGTGCAGGGGATTTTACTCTAATTTGTTAAAATTTTGTATTGCAACCCCCTTTGGGAGATAGGGAAATAGGGTGTTAATATGTTTAGAAAAACGTTTGCAAAAACAATGAGTAGGGGCCAGTCCTACATATGACCTCTCCACGGGCACCCGGAAAGCTTTAGCGGGGATTTATTACAATTTACCAAACTTTTAATGGGAGCTCCCTTTGGGGATGGAAATATGGAAAAAGTATATTCAAGGAATACGTTTGGGAAGGGAAACTAATGGGGGTCTGCAATAAATTTTATTCCTCCAGGGACGACTCCAGGAAAATTGTAGGGGTTCTTACGCAATTTTTTTTTTCAAATATTGTATGGAAACCCCCTTAGGGCGTGGTAATAGGGGTAAGTATATTCTAGGAATATGTTTGGGAGGGGAAACTAATGGATGTCGGTCGTACACTCTATTTCCTAAGGGCCGACTCTGGGGAAGTTATGGGAATTTTTACATAATTTTTGTTATATTGGTATGGAAACCCCCTTAGATGACGGATATAGGGGGTAAGTAGGTTCAAAGATTATGTTTAGGAAGCAAAACTACTGGGGGTCTGTGATACATTTTATTCCTCTAAGGGATACTCCGGGGAAGTTTTAATTTTTTTAATATTTGTATGACAACCCTGTTAGGGGCTGGAGATGGGGGGTAGGTATTTTCCAAACAAATGTTAAGAAGGAAAAATTAATTAGTCAGTCTTTTATTTGACCTTTGTAAGAGCACCCTGGGAGCTATGGGAACGATTAAAAAAAATTTACAAAAAATTAAACTCTGTATGGCAACCCTGTTAGGGAATGGAGATAGAGTATAAGTATGTTCCACAAAAATGTTTGTGAAAAAAACTAATAGAAGTCGGTCTTATATTGCACCCGTGTACAGATAACTCCGGGGCAGTTGTAGAGGTTTTTTGTATAAATTTTAAAGAAATAAACAGAGTTAGTCTTGTATCAGTAAAAAGAGTTATACGTGTCGCTGGGTCAACTCTAGGAATCGAGATATATTAACTTAAAGTTGGTAAGTATTGCAAAAGGAATTTGTAACTTTTTGTGCATTTTTGTTTATTTGGACCAGTTTGATGTTCGAACATCGCAAAGTTGTAGCCGTTAATAATGCAATAAAGGGGTATTTATTTTAAAACGTGTTAAGGTTAACAAAATTTGGTAGGTAGCTTTAGTTTAGTTAATAAAATCACTGTTTATGCATTGCTTTTCATCGTGTAAAACTGTTGGTATTTCGAATTGTTGTTGCTATATAGATCTGTTTTGAAATTTATAAGCTTTTTCCCTTTTCGACATTTTATCAAATTTTAAAAAATTAAAATGACTTGTTTTTGGCAAAAAACAAATTATATGTTCCATGAATTGTTGTTAAAACTCCGAAATATTTAAACAAAGATTTGAAGCTTGAAATTAAAAATGGTTCAAGATAATTTTATTGCAAGTCATTTGGTGGTTCTTTTAAAAAAAATCGGATAAGGGATTCCCGAGCTATGATACAATTAATGGAGTAGAGCAGCCTCTTCAAAATCTCAAATTTTAGAGAAAAAACTTATCCATAGAATTTTGAATTTCAAATGTTCTTGTACTTAGGGTACCACAAAACATAAAAAATATAGTTGTCATTAAATGTGACTACAAAGTAGAAATTTGTTAAAAGTGATATTTAACCTGCCTAAACTAACATTATTTTATTTGGCAATAAAAATGACGTATGAGTAATATCAACCATTTAATAGTGTATTTAATATTAATCATACGTAAGTAGTTTAGTAAAAGCATCAGTGATATTATTAGTGATTGATTTTTTTTTTAAAAATTTATAACAAAAACAAAATTAACAGCTAAAATGTAAAAATAATTGCTTTGCTATTCATTGCTGCAACCGTTTTTTGAAACAAACAAAAAAAAAAAATAAATAAAATAGTAAAAACTAGATTAAAATATTTTCAATGCTGCTTGTCTTTTACTTTTTTTTAATGATAACGATATTTGCTTTCGAGTTTTTTTGCTGCTGCATTAAAGCACAACAACAAAATAAATTTATTTGAAAAATAGAAAACCATGTTTTACAAAAGAAAATTAAAAAAATTTTTCATTTTATTGTTTAATACGTAATATAATTGTAGAAGTAACATCGTCGCACAGTACCTTTTCTGTTCCTTTATTATTTAACAACTAACATTTTATTGGGAGGTTATGTTAACTTCAAATTTTTGAATGGTCTTTACATATGAAATATTTAAGGTCTTGCTTGTTGAGTTTTAAATCAATATGCCTTGACTTTTTTAAAATATGCTGTAACACCTTCATATATTTTATTTTGTTAAATAAATTTAAAAAATAATTTGGCATAGAGTACCATTTTTCTTTAGTGTTATTTTATTTTTTTTATTAAATAATATTACTTTATACATACGTATTTTTAGCATATTTTTGAACAATTTTTATTTCCAAAATTTCCTTTATAATTTATCAGGCTAATTGGTTCAAGTTTATTGTGATAAGATTTTCATTGAAGAAATATTAAGAAGAAGTTTATTTTCCCGACACTAGCCGAGTGGAATGCATTTTCAGAGCCCGCTACAACTCCTCGTCGGCACTCTTTGTTCGGTACTGAGCATTGGTAGTAAATATATTCTATTTAACACAAGTTTTAATTGAAATTTGAATACGGAAATACTAATTTGTAATTTACACATACTCTCATTAGCGATTGTTAATTCTTGGGTTAGAACGAAATTTACGGCCTGCCTTTTTTTTATATCATGGCAACACCTTTTCTTTTATTTATTCTTCATCTCACCACTTTAATTTTGCCTTATTCATCTCTATTCTATATCTTTATCTGTTGCCATGATATAAAAAATGGCCGGCCGTAAATTTCGTTCTAACCCAAAAATTAACAATTGTTCTAAATGGGTTTCAGTTGACGAATTTACGCAACGAATTTAAATTGACGAATTCCCCTTGCAGTGCAAAATTCGTCGTTTGTCCCAGTTGTGTTTAAAGGATTAGACAGTAATTTTCTTCATATAACTTAAAAAAACAATTATTGTTTGTTATCTTTACATTAAAATAAAATTCTCTTTAAATGTTTCGATTACCAGCAAAGTCTGGTTTTCTGAAAATGTATATTTGCTTGTTTGCTTTGCGGAGTACTTTATTTTTCTTCAATTTGCCAAATATTGCATAAAAAAATGAAAATATTATTCCCTATTTTTCTCTCTTATGCACACATACAGACACATACCACACAAACACAGAAGTAAAAGAACAACTTTTGGCTGACTTTGAAATTGAAACATCAACATAATGAACTTTATTCGTAGATTTGGCAAAGTAAACGATAACTTTTTTTGTTTGAATCTAGTTTTGTTTTGTCTGTGTAAATTGTATGTAGGAAAGTTATGTTTCCCTTTTTTGGCTAATAAGAGTATACTTAGTAGTTGAGAAGTTTTGAAAACTTTTGCTTTGAATACATATAATGTTTGAAAAAAGGTAAAATAGAATTAGAAAAGGGCAAGTGGCTTAAAACAAAATATAAACTTTAATTTAAAATAAACAAAGATGTAAAATAATATTGAATTTAAAAATTACTAGAAAAGAAATGTGGTGAATATTTCGGCTTGTGTTTGTATGCAAGTCGATTCAAACTAAATTTTTTTGTGATATAAAAGGCTTGGGTAAAGTGTTGATACTATAGATAACGGATTTATGCTACAATTCATTAACAAAAAAATTAAATTATCTATTTTTTCTAGTTCTTTGACCTTCTTAATATTAATAAAAGAGTCTATTTTTTCATAAAAATGTTTTAAAACATCTTTATAAAATAAGTACGTCCTTAAATTCATCAAAATTTTAAGCAAAACTGGATCAGTGGTGTGCAAAATAGGAGAAAGAATGTTGGTGACTCCCATACATCCTTTTTTTTATATGGTGCCCGTAAAAAAAAAACAACTTTTAATAGGATGCTATTATAAAAATTTGGACCCTTGCGAAATTCAATGTCCATTATTTGATGTTATTCAGCATACTGTATGTACAGTGGACACAGGCGGTCTCCAAGTCCTGATGTAAGACAAAATAACATATCGATTTATGTGCGAAAAATTATTGTATATTAAGTCTTTTTGAAAATTTGTTCCACATTCTTTAGTTTATCTGCTGATTACATATTGAAGAGGTGACTATTAAAGTTAGGGGGATAACACTGTGTACATTTTAGCGTATGCGGCAGTGTTATATACGTGGTGGTCAAAATTATCGTATTTGCCAAAGATACAATACAAAATTATTTGCCACAGTGTAGTTATATGATCGAAAAATACTTTTTCGCGTTTTTGGTACTTTTTTGCATCTTTTAAAATTATGAAACAAGAAATGTGAAAATAAGTAATATGTACTGTGATTAAGGCAAAGAGTTAACTAAGTGGGCAAAAGTAACACAGAGTTTGTAACAATTGGTCAATTAATACGCACTATTGGTGTTTCATTTGATTCAACTTCGCATCTTAATATATGTGGCTTCCCTTGGATGCGATAATCCAGGCGAATGCCAAGGTATTCGGCTTAAAAAAGTTATGGCATCATCTAGGTAATTATAAGAATTAGGAATCGAGTTGCGTTGAGTAAAATTTACTAGGATTTTTTTCTGTAAGCTTACTTTTATTACTCATAATTTTGCTTCCTCCTCTGCCTTACTTGTACGATACTGTAAATGCTCTAAAGATACTAGCTGGAGATACGCCAGCTCCTTTTAACTGGGAACTACTTATATGATGCTCTTCCATGATCATAAACTGTCGGCCGGATATTTACTTTTTTATAAAGTATCAGATATTTTGCATAAGAATGCTTTTAAAATAATTTCCCTTTCCTTTACCATTTGTTCTCCAAAAGGGAATATAATTTAATTTTCTTTAAACTAAGTCTTAAGCAAACAATTAGTTGGTAATTTGAAATGCAACAGGGCACCAAGAATCCTAAGCGAACAATTAACAACAAACGTTGTTCATTTTGTAAAGTTTTAAGTGTAAAATTATAAATGTAAAAAATATACTTTGAAATAAACTTTTTCAACTTGCACACATGCATGTATAATTACAAAGATAAAGGGTGCCAGAGAAAACCCACAACAATTAACACCAACTTGAAATCAGTAAAACAAAAAAGTGTTGTATGAGTTTGTATGAGTTTTGACATAATAATGTGCTCAAGTGTGTATGTATGGGTACAATAAAAGGAAAGCATTTACTCAAACAACAGACTAAAAGCAACAAGTATAAATTTTATATGGATTCGCATACAAACTCCAACTTATTTATGCTTGTTTGCAATCACATATTTATATTGTTAGAAATTATTAAAATATAACAAAATAAATTTCCAGCGTAACTGTTTTACAAAAATTGATGGAAGTTTATAATTATTTACTTATGAAATTACATAAGGGGCGTTCAATAACAAATAAAAGGGTGTTTGGTGGCAGATTTATATTTTCAAATTCAAACAACGTAGTAATTAACACAAAATTCTATTAATAGCATTGAACGATGGAATGGAAATGCGCATTTTATTTTTAAAAAAGTATGTCTCGACGAATACTTTCCTTTAAAGTCACAAGAGTTTTGGGATTGCCTTTATACCCCTTCTTTGAGGTAGCCCCATAGCAGAATGCATGGGAGTTAGATCGGGCCATGCGATGTCCCCAAAGCGACTGATCAGTTTTTGTGGGAAACTTTCCCGAAGAAAATTCATCGAAGGTTTACCTCTTTAAAACATTCATATACATTTAAAGTAGTAAGTATCCTACATCCCAAAACATTAACAATAGTCTTTGAATCTCTTTGCAAATATTTCCATCATTTAAGTATTTAAATAAATTGCTCTTAAACAGCTTTTAAAAAGTTTTGCTTAATTGAATCCCGTATGTATGGCTTATTTTACTTAAGACTAATTTCAAGAAATTCCTCAACTGTTTTTTAAGCACTCACACAGACACACATACTGTGTTAATGATAGTTACCCCTACTTTTGCATAAAATATCAAGTGAAACAATTTTCTTCTTACCTGTAAGTACAGCATACGATAGCATTTCGTCGAAGTGTCTGGGAGTAGAATTTTTCCATCTTACTGTTGTTGTTGCAGCTGTTGCTTGTGCTTTTTCCCTCTTGGTAGATTAATGCTTATGTTTATAATGTTGTGGTTACACTCAACTAGTGTTTTTGCGGTTTCTTATTATTTCCATTAAATATTTAGATTTTTGTTTTAGTTTTCATTTTTTATCAAAACATTTTGTTGTGTATTTGTGCTTGTTATATAAATTGTTTCTTATTTTTTTAAGGATAAGAGTTTTAAAATTAACATCAATAAAACAGTTCACATGTGCAGGACATGGTGTATTTAAATGTTTAGTTTTTGTTGCAAAAAAAATTTAAAAGATTTTAAAATATAAAAAATATATTTTTAGAAACCATGTTTTGCAAAAGACATTTTGCCCCACATAGCAATTTTTTCTTATTATAATAGTCGATTAATCCCAACTATACCATGCTCTACACTACAATTTATTATACATCAAGTATAGCATATGTAAAATTATAATGCAGGTTAAGATGATTTTTGGAGGCGGAGGCACTAAATTTAGTGACATAGGGGCAACTCTGGGAAAGTTTAAAGGGGTTTACCTTATTTTTTTTAAATTTTGTATGGCAACTCTCTTAGGGCGTGGAGATAAAGGCAGGTATGTTCTAGGAATATGTGAATATGCGAATAGAAACTAATGCGGGTCGGTCGTATATTTTTTTTCTAAAGCCGACTCTTTCAAAGTTTTGGGCGTTTTAACATCATTTTTTTAAATTTTGTGTGGCAGCCCCCTAAGATGATGAAGATGGGGGAAGGTATACTCTAGAAATAGGTTTGGGAGAAAAAACTAATGGGGGTCTGTGATACACTTTATTTCTCTAGAGGCGACCCTGGAGAAGTTGTAGCGGTTTTACCATATTTCTTTCAAATTTTGTATGGCAACCCTCTTAAGGCGTGAAGATAGAGGGCAAGTATATTCCAGAAATATGTTTGTAGGAACAAACTAATGGGGGTGGGGCGTATATTTTATTTCTCTAAGGCCGACTCTCTAGAAGCTATAGGCGTTTTTATATCATTTTTGTAAATTTTGTATTACAACCCCCTTAGGTGATGGATGTGGGGGGTATGTATGCTCAAGGAATACGTTTGGGAGGAAAAACTAATAGGGGTCTTTGATATATTTTATTTCTCTACGGTCGACTCTGGAGAAGTTGTAGGGGGTTTTACCCTATTTTTTTTTAAAAATTGTGTGGCAACCTTGTTACGGGGCAGAAAAGGGGTGTAAGTATGTTCCACAAAAGTTTCTGTGAGAAAAAATTAATAAGAGTCGGTCTTTCATTGCACTCGTGTAAGTGCAATTTCGCACAAGTTTTAAAGGTTTTTAGGCACAAATTTTAGAAATAAACATAGGCAGTCTTGGTTTTTGGCTTATATATCCGTCATTTATCGAGCAATTTTGCTAAAATTTAAATAGCGATTATTTTGTAGATATTTCTGATAGTTTGATACCACTTAAGGGTCTGTGCAACATCGGGTGGCTTCAGAAAGTTGATTTAAACCATAACACAGTTAGACGGACGTGGCTTAATCGATTTCTCTCTCTATAAGGATCCAGAATATATACACGTTATGGGGTCGCCAAAAAAAAAAAAAAAGAAATTACAAACGGAAAGTCAAATTTATATATAGCCCTATCACTTATGTGAAGGATATAAAAATAATTGACCCACTCAAAAAATAAACCTGGCAACTTTTGATTGCCAGGTTGAAACTGCAACCTGAGGACTGCAGGTCTGGAAGTATATATTCTTTTTGTACATTTTAAAGCTTTAGCTTTATCGCATGGGACTTGTAAGTATACCTGTTGCTGTGGTAAGTTTATTAATTCTAATTGTTATATATTTTACCAGTTTGTTATCTTCTTAACTTTTTGTGTTCTTGCTAATGATAGTTTGTAGTTCATAAAGTAATATGAATTTGTTATTAGTAGATATTAGCAAGTTATAACGATGAGGTTTTTATTATTTGTTTTTCTTTTTTTCTTGTTATTGTTTGAAAAAATATTTTGTAAGGGAATAATGCCAACATAAAGGGATATCTTTAAATAGTCAATTTAAATGGAAATGAAATGTGCATCATTAGGGGGACACATGGTGGTTGATTTTGGATTAAATTAGCTATTGCATATACATACATATATTAATTATTGACATATTTGTTTTAAGTGGGACCGAAAATAAAAATTATTTTTAAAGTCGTTCACAAAAGCATATTAATACTGCGACGTCTTAATTTTATTACTTAAATATGGTTTGAAATGTTTAAAGTTTATTTTTGTGAGTAAGTTAAGTGATAATTTTATGGCCAAAAGAGCATGCTAATTTTACTCCAATATTAATGGGTTTGATCACAAAAAAAATTAAATTTGCCATATTTTATTTTGAACACACCCTTTGTGAAAACCTCTATTGTTACTTTTTTAGTTTGCTTTTATTTATTTAGTTAAACAGTTTTTATTTATTTTTATTTTATATATTTTTAAAATTATAGTTTTTTTTTATTTGGACAAGAATTAAAATAAGAAAATATTTATAATATTTTGGTTTCAAGTTTTTTGGGGCAACTTATAGTTGTTCGTTTTTAAAGATATGATAAAAATTGTTTGGAGATGGTTAAAAGCTTTAAGTGAATTTTTATAAAAAAATTTTTTGAATAAATTTTTAATACTGATTTTGTTGTATTTAGAAAAATTTCGAAAAATTTTTTTATACATATATAAATATTTGTAACAAATATAGGGCTTTTTAGATAATTTTTCTATAACAAACATTATTTTTAGTTACTTCTTTATAAAAAAAACTTGTTTATAGTTTTTCTCCTAATATTTAATGTCTTAGGTAAAACAAACTTGCCCGGCTGGCCTAACAGTATCCGATTCGATCAGACCAATTTTCGAGCACTCTTCCGAGCATATGGGGTTAAATCTCAGGAATTGCATCACGATTGTAGAATGATGTGTGGCCATCCTGTTAAAAATAAACAAGGTTCATGTCAATACCAAAAAGTGCGGGCACAAAAAAACTAGTTGTAATGGCGCGATAGGTGCCTTTAGTGGCCGTAATAGTTGCGACATCCTAATTTCTAAAGAAATATGACCACATTCACAGCTTCAATATTTTCGGCTGTATGCACTGTATTAACATGGTTTCGGTATTATCAGTTTCACGAGCTCTCGTATGAAAGTTTTTACGATATTTTTTGTGCCATATCCGACGATTTGTCTTTATTTTAGGAAATAAATTTCTAATTAAATCCAACGTTGTTTAAGCGTAAATGGATAAATTTTTTCAGCAGAAATATTATACGAAACCTTTTGACAGAATAGAATGATAGAATATGGTCAGGTTCGAACCGCTAGTTCAAACTTAAACCGATAGACGTCCCACCCGATTTATTTAGGTTCAATACTATTTTCAATTGTATATCGTCAGTTTATAGTTTGATTTTAAAATTTTCAATTGAGTTTTAGAATTTTTATAATAATTAATAGAAATATAAAAAATAAAATGCCTAATTAGTTTCCAGAAACTCAAAAATTTTTTTTTTAAATTTTCTATTGGCATTTCATAATTTTTTAATTTAAAGTGTTTTATTTGTATTTTAAGGTATTGTATTTCTGTAATCGAATTAAAAGATTCTTAAACTTCTTTATACAACAAAAAACAATATTTCAGCCCTTTTCTTATTTATTTGTAAGATATTACCTTTTTTACTATTCACACTAAATAATTTACCGAAAATATTTAAGATCGTCAAAAGCTTCTCACTTCATGAATTTTTGTTTATTAAAAGCATAAAGTGATTTTTTACAGCCTTAATAACAATATTTAAAATTGTTTCATTATATTTTTTTTTATAATTTTATGTAAATTTGCTGTCATTATTATGATTATCTTTTATGTGTCTTTTTCTCTGTCGCTGTGATGTTATTTTAATACAAATTTATTATACAACCCATAAAGTTAAGCATAAACTATTATAAGAAACCATTTTGCATTATAAAAGATAATTCATTGTCATGATATAAACACACAGACACATATACATATATGTACATACAGTACATATGTATGTAAATATAAATACATGCGCACATACCCAGCCTGCAAAATTGACCAACAAAATCTGCATTTGTACAGAAATTTTACAGATTTATATAACAAATTATATAAATTTTAATGTACGACATGTCCTTAAGATTTCTGATCGACCTCTTGCAGACATAGTTTTTTATCCCTTTTGTTTTTTCCTTTTTTTGTTTTCCCACCGCAAAAAAGGGACATTCACTTTTACAAAAATAAGTGACGCCGTCCGAATCACCTGTGAATTACCCACGACTTGTGCCACAGATTTCGTGTCTACCATTTTATATATTTTATGATCACAGATCTAAAAGGATTCGTTAAGAGCTGCCAATTTGGCAAATGTTTCTTTTAGCTATCGTGCAGCGGTCAGCCAATTTAAAGGCTGGGTACATACACACCGCTATATACATATATAGAATATGCATTCACCAAAAGATAACGAAATATTTAGTCTTTAAATAATCTTACGTGAGAAACGTTTAAGGAAAAAGAAGAAAAACAATGTTAACATTATAACCAACAGGTTAATATCAAGGAAAATTCCTTTAAACAAGCTGACACATAAGCGAAAACAAAAACAAAGCTTGTCGCGGCATAAAAGAGAGTTAATTTCTTTATTTTTGTATTTTAGTATAAATTTATTAACTAAATGTGTTTTTTATATGTATGAAGGATATTTTATAAAGTTCATAAATACATACATACATGCGATACACTGCAAACACACACTTTAAAATACACGAAAGGCGAATAACAAAATTGGTACAAGTAGATATTTAAAAGAATGTAAACTCAGAATAATCTTAGCAGATAAAAATAGATAAATAAATTTAAAAAAAATTCGATAATATGTAATAAAAAAATTATTTATTAAAATATTGTTATTAACATTTCGAGCAGTAACTTTCTTCTTTAAAAAGTCAAAAAAGCATCAGTAAAAGTGGGTCTGACAGATAATACAGGTAAAGGCACTTTGGTGGTATCAACACACAAGACTTTCCGTAAACTTTGGCAAACAGTGGAAGTTTATAACTACAACTCTGAAATAGTCAAAGATTTTATTTACCTCGAAACCGCCGTTAACAAAACAAACAACATCAGTTTTGAGATAAAAAGAATAACCACATTGGCCAATAATTGCTACTTTGGACTAAGTAAGCAGTTATGACAAACAAAAATCCCTCTTTATAGGGCATTGATACTACCCGTGCTTATATATTGTTCTGAAGCATGGGTACTTGCGAAAGCAGATGGGGCAGTGTTTGGAGTTTTCGAGAGGCAAAATCTAGGTTTTAAGAGAATTTGTAACTTTTAACAGTTGTATGACTTGAATACCACCAAAGAGGGCCGGGCAAAGCTGGTAAACTATATTTTTTTAAGAGCTGTTGAACGCATTATTCAATATTTTTTATCTCTTTTGTCCCTTCGGATTGAAAAAGTTAACAGAAACCCGTGATGTGTCTGTGTGTTTTTTGACTTGAACACCATGGTTTTGTAAATTTTGCATTCACTTAGTTAAATTAGAAAAGCATTTATCTTATTGTTTTAATAAAAAGGGCATAATTAAGGCGTAAAACCAAAAATTTCCAAAAAAAGGTTTTTTTTCCTTTTAGACTTCAAATAACGCCCTGTTAAAATTTTGGGAAAAACGGTTGACTGATTAACTTCTTTCATTTTATATAATACAAGGCTATAGTCAGCATGAAGTATAATGGCAAGCTGCACCTCTAAAAAATCTGTTAACTTTAAACATAGATAACTCTAATACATAACTCTAATCAGCAATTTGCCTTAAAATTAGTTTAACTGCAAAAAAACGTACAAACAAAAAAAACATAATTTCTAATTTAAAACTTACTCTTTTAAATACTTGCTTGATCTATGCACACAGGAGACCAAATTTAAGCTGTTATATGTAGCAACAGCTGCAAGATGAGTTTATAATGAATAGAATTTATTACCAAGATAAACTGAAAAGAACAGAAACAAAATCTCAAAATTATCACAACACCACAGGACAACGATTAGAGGAAGAGGAAACTAAAAAAAACAAGTAAGAGCGCTATATTCGGCTGTGCCGAATCTTATATACCCTTCACATCGGTCTTTAAATATACCCAGCCAAGTAATTTTGTACTGCAAATAATATAATAAAAAACCTTGTGCGAGTTTTAAAGCCCATAGAAAAAATAACAAAATTTTAACGTTCATATGAATAATAGAAATAGATGAAGAAAATTTGAGGTCGAAAGTTTTAAAAGTTTTCGATATTATCCATATTTAAAGGTTAATAAAACTTATTAAATGTTCTAGTCCTGCTGCTCTTCTCCAACTTTTTTTCCAAAATGTATGAATTATTTGATTATTACTTTCTATAGAATATTCGAAGTCGATAGCTGTAATAGTTTTCCAGAAGAAGCGTATCGAAAATTTTATAAAAATTGTTAACTTGTATGGGAGCTACTCCTTCTTCACCCCCCATCCGAAAATTTTTTTTCTTTAGAGCGTAGGCCTTGTGTTCCAATTACTTTTTGTAGAACATTTGATGTGGATATCTGTTATAGTTTCCGAGATTAAGCGTATCGAATATTTAATAATAATTGTCGATTTGTATGGGAGCTACCCCTTTTTTTGTCCCCACTAAAAAAAATTTTTCTTTAAAGCGTAGGCATTCTCGCCCAATTACTTTTTGTGGAACATTTCATTTCGATATCTTTTATAGTTTCCGAGATATAGCGTTTCGAATATTTAATAATAATTGTCGATTTGTATGGAAGCTACCCCTTTTTTTGCCCCCACTCAAAAAATTTTTTCTTTAAAGTGTAGGCATTTTTGCCCAATTACTTTTTGTAGAACATTTCATTTCGATATCTTTTATAGTTTCCGAGACATAGCATATCGAATATTTTATAATAATTGTTGATTTGTATGGGAGCTACCCCTTTTTTTGCCCCCACTCAAAAAATTTTTTCTTTAAAGCGTAGGCATTCTTGCCCAATTACTTTTTGTAGAATATTTCATTTCGATATCTTTTATAGTTTCCGAGATATAGCGTATCGAATATTTTATAATAATTGTCGATTTGTATGGGAGCTACCCCTTTTTTTGCCCCCACTCAAAAAATTTTTTATTGACAGTGTAGGTCTTTGCGTACAATTATTTTTTGTAGAACATTTTAAGTCGATAGCTGTTATAGTTTTTGAGATATAGCGCATAATATATTTCACCAAATTTGTGCAATTGTAGGAAAAATACCCCTTCCCCTGGTCCAATATGAAAAAACTTTTTATGTTATTTAGGTCCCTTCTTTAGGAGTATCCGTGCCAAGTTTTGTGGCAAAAGTTACTATACTTACTGAGATATATTGGGATATATGCACGGATTTTGTTCTAAAAAAAATGGGTTACTCTGGGTTTTCGCTTATATCTCGGTCAATAGTGAACCGATTTTGCTGATTTTAAATAGCGATTGTCTCCAGGATATTTCAAATAGTTTGACACCATTACCTGGTCTGTATCTTTTTATTTGACTCCGGAAACTTGATTTCAACAGACGGACAGACGGACAGACGGACATCGCTAAATCGGCTTCCCTATCTATAAGGATCCAAAATATATATACTTTATGGGGTCGCAAATGAATAATAAAGAAATTACAAACGGAATGACAAAGTGATATATACCCTATCACTATGTGAAGGGTATAATAAACGAAATAATAAAAAAAGAAACACAAAATGAAATTTTTATAAACTCTTAAACTTACAACCTAATTTTAGAATTTTTTTAAGACAGCAAGAAACAGTTTATGACATTGCACAGTGGCTTGGATAAAATTAATTTCGAAAATAAATCGGTGGCATCCTAGATACTAAAGATTTATTTTTATTTCAGTAAAAACTTAAAAAATTTTTTAAGGGGGCTACCTTGCTTTAGAATTTTAAAAATTCAAGATATAAATGAAGTATAAGCAGATAAACTATTTTTCCCTTATCATTTTAGTTTTGGCAAAAATGTGGAAAGGGGGACATAAAATAATATATTTTGAACAGTTGAAATTTATGGATGTAGCCAAACTTTATATCTTTTATTATCAATAATAAATTTAAATGTGCCTTCATTATTATTTTATATGCCGGAACAGAAATGCATTTAAATAGCTCTGGGCCTAAATTTTTTTTAGGAACATAAAAATTAAAAATAAAAAAAATTAAAACTTAAAAATAGAATAAATAAATTTTAATATTAAAAAGTAAGAAAATTTCAATAAATCGATGGAGAAGTCCCATTGAATGAGAACTTAAAAAAATCTTTCAACTGATTCTGGGCGTTTTTTAGGATATTTTTAAAATCCTTACACATCTCACAAGTTTTGTTTCCACTTCCTGATATACTGGAAGAGGAAATAATCAAAATAAGGATACAAAATATGAATGTGTGTGTGTGTGCGAGAGTGTTTGCATGTGTGGTTAAGCAACTTAAGCTTATTTCATAGACGTTTAATATAATATAACGAATTTATTTTTATGCTTAGTCGACAGGATGCCTGCATATACTCAGAACGTTTATATTTATTCTCTACTCATTTCCTTCTCTTTTCGTTTTTTTCTTAACATTCTTGTAGAATAGAATGTAACATTCTAGTTTATAACTGCAACTTCAGTTTTTTTTGGGGAGGGAAAGTAAGCTAATTTTAAAATAAATGTTATTAGTTACTTAATGGTAAAATTTTAATTTTCAGATAATTAATAAAAATCGGGGACATGCAGCCATACTATTCAAAAAAGTTCCCTAAAACAATATTTGCGAAAATTATAAATTTAGATATAAAAAAATGTACGTTTAAGTGAAAAAATGTGGTGGGGATATTATGCGTTGGTGCAAATGTTTGTAACAGCCGAAAAAAATAGTCGGAGAGCCATTTTATATTACACCGATCGACTCAGACTCACTCCCCGGGTTTATAAAAGCATTTTCGTTTATCCGTTTGCTAGTCCTTTGTTCACAAAATTTTACATCTGCTTACGAAATTATACAAGGTGGGCCAAAAGAAATCACCCTATTGAAAGATGCTCTTATAATTGCAAATGGCGGTCAATGTCAAATCTGTTTTGTACGTTCGTGAACTAGACAGATGTAGAATACAAGTAAACAAGCCATGGAGTTATATATTTACCAAGAACGCAGAATAATCGTGTCTATTTTTTGCGTAACAATTCGTCTGTGAAATTAGCGCAGCGCGAATTTCTTCGCCGATTATCCGGTCGTCCGGCACCGACTGCGCAAATACTGCGCCGTTTGGCCACTAACCTTGGAGAGTATGGGACCACACGAGACGCTGCTAAGAGTAGAACGCACTGGAGCACCCGTTCTGCCGAGAATATCGCCACTGTTGGCGAGGATGTGGATCTGTCGGAAGAAACATCGACCAGACGCCATGCCTCGTCGTCCCTAAAGCGAATTTTGGCCAAAAACCTGCGCATGTTCCTGTACAAAGTCCAGGCCGTGCATCAGTTGCTGCCTGTCGGCCGCCAAATGCGTGTAACCTACGTCCCAAGCCATCCTCAATTTCGAGGCCAAAGTGGACGGTTTTTCGACCAAAATCATAATGAGCGATGAGGCTCATTTTCACTTCAGCGGGTATGTGAATAAGCAAAATTATCGCGCCTGGGGCACTGGAAATTCACGAGTGATGCACGAGGAGCCATTACACCCGCTCAAAGTGACTGCATAGTGCGCTGTTGACGCTGGAGGAGTGATCGTGCAATTTTTTTTCGAGGACGGCCCTGGTCAAACGACAACAGTGGACGGTGCGCACTATAGAGCCATGATAGCCAAATTTTTTCTGCCGCAGTTGAACAAATTAGAGCTGGAGGACATGTGGTTCCAACAGTATTTTTTTAATTTCCGTCTTCATTTGAACAAACTGGATACCCTGGAAGCCCTTAAGGACAACATTTGACACGAGTGCGAGAATCTGTCGCCCGAAATTCTCGCCGAAGTGATGCAAAATTCCATAAAACGACCCCGTAGAACAATCAATTGTGATAGCGCCCATTTGGCCGATATCATATTCTCAAATTGACCAATAAAATTCTAAATAAACATAATCAAAACACAGAATCGAAGTTTTTTATTTAGGAAAGGAATGAGGGCCAAACTACCTCGGATGGCTTCGTTTGACTACTAAACTGAATATGAATATGATCAGTCCATATTTCGATATAGCCTAAGCATATAGAATAAGCATTCTGGACGTTCATTAACCCAAAACCCATTTAACTCCTTTTACAAAAGTCACCTTGACTTGCGTTTTTTTGCATATGATGGTAGTTAACTGAAAGTGAATTCTGTTGTGGAAAATAAAGATTTATACTGTAACCTGCTAGTGCAGCAGGTTACTAGCTAATGTTTCTTTATGGGTAAGCTATTTCGGTTATTCTTATTCTTATTTTCTTCATGGTAACGTCTTTTTTGTGACTCCTTACCTAAGACAACAACTTAAATTTAAAAAAAAAAAAACACACATACATATACGTATGTAGGTATGTTTGTGAAAACAACCGAAAACTTATTACAATTTTGTTTGTAATTTATTTTAAGGCTTAACATAAATTCTTTTAGTCATCATAAAGCTTAAACATTGGAATATTTTTTTTATATCTAATACTAATGACAATAATAATCATGATAATAATGATGATAAACACGATAATATAAAAAATACTGGTTCGCTGGTTGATGATAATAAAAGCAAAGATGAGCATGAAATCGACTAAGTAAAAGGATGTTATGTAGCAACAGTAACAGCATCAAGTTTCGTACAAATGTTTTTGTAGAGAAAAATATGAAATAATGCAAAGCCAGCATATTAGATGTAAAACCAATTTTGTAAGAAGTAAGTGGTGTTAGCATTTTGGTTTATAACGATTATAGGAATTTGGTCAAATTTTTGCAAAGGCAGACAAAATTCAACGTACATATGTATATCTGTATTAGTGTGCACATATGTATTAACTATTTAGTTGAAAATGAATATAATGGAAAAAATAGTAAACTTAAAACTGCTCTAATTGGTAAGCAATATGGAGTAAGTAATAATTGTGAAAATACGTGCTTCAATAGAAATCAACATGTTTTCATAGTAATAAAACTATAGTTTTGTGTTTAAAGGAATGCTCCGTGCAAATATATCGATTTCTTTTAAGTAACATCATATTTTAGCAGCTTATGTTTTAGCGTATTACAAGAGGTATTAGAGTAGAATAGAATTTTAAAGCAATAAAAACTTTGCTTTTGTTTAAACTTAGCTAATTTGTTTTATTATTTGTAGGTTTGCGCCAAGAACTGCTAAATTGTTTTTTTTTATTGTTTTACTTTGGTTATGGCTTACTTATTACTAAAATGGGCCAAATTTATGAAAACTTTCTCTGAAAACCCGCGGAGGAAACTTTTAACCTAACCTTAAAACCTTAAAAGTTTTAAAATTATAACCTTTAATCCAACACAGAAAAAACTGAGTTGTAGAATCAGTAACAAATTTCAGAGAATCAGTAAATATTTTGTCTGGCTGAGGACCTACAACGAAAGTTGTAAATTTAGACAAACAATTTTGCAAGAATTTTAGCTTCTGTTAAAAAATTTTGCTGAGCTGGTTAAATATTTTATTTGTCTAGGTGAAAATTTTGTTTGATTTAAAAATCAAATAAAAATATTATTAGAGACTATTAAATAAATTGACTAAAAAATAAATTATTTTGAACAAGAATTTGTTTGAAAAATT